>APFE030688305.1:0-81669 GCA_000404065.3 Pinus taeda
AATAGTTTACCTAGTGTACATTGAGAAATCATGTTAGATAAATAGAGAGTGTTATTGATCAAGTCAATTAAATTGCTCGTAGATAACTTACATCGGGAGACAACTCTCTCTGCTTTCATTAATTGAGACTGCCATTCTGTGAATAGGATTTCCTTATGGGATTCTAAGATTTTGGGCAAGTTTTCTGCCTTTCCCTCATTAGAGTCCTGCCATGTAAGAAAATCTATCAAAGTGTCTTTGGCTTGCTCCAAATCCTGCCTGGCATCCACTGACTTATCTATTATAGATGATGTTATGTCCCATAAAGGTTCAACTTGGGCGATTTCATGACATAACAATCTTATTTGCGTTATTAATGCCTTGTTGATTTGCATTGCCTCTGCTCTGAACTCGACCGGCTGGGGAAGACTCTTGAACCTTTCTACCTGAGCTAATAATTGAGCAATTTGCTCATCTTTTGTCTTTGCCATCTGTTCATTCATCGCCTTCAACTTTGATAATGCCTTGGATAGTTCTTTTTGTCTCTGAATTGCTCCCGAATCGATCCTCTGCTTCTCTTCATGCAACTGTTTATTTAGTTGGTTGTTTAATTGTTGTTGTGTGGACAGTTGCTATTGTAGTTGTTTTAAAATCTGTTGCTCTGCCGATAGCTGTGCTTGTAATGAAGCGATCACTTGATCCTTTTACTTCAATAAATTTCTTACCTCCGATGCCTTATCCATGGTGGCTGCCGAATAGGCACCGGCATAATGAGATAACTTGGTTAGGTCATCGGAGAGGTCAGATTCCTCTCTCCATATCACATTTGTTGTTATTGTTTGTTCAGGGAACAGAGAAGGTTGATCAATCCTTCTTCTCTTCCTCTGTCGTTTTATCACAGCCCTGTGTTTCGGGCTATAGAAAACATCTAGTGGAGGAATGCCCTCTACTTGCAAAACAATTTGATCGGAGGGGTTTTTTGGAATTATTTCTACTACTGTACTTGAGGGTGGACCGCTGGTTCCTTTGTTTGGAACCTCCTGTGATGTTGTATCTTGTATATCGACAGCTTTGGATGTTTCGGCATCTGTTGAAGTTTCAAGATTGCCTATAATGGTATTGAATTGTTGCCATTCTTCAAGCAATTTTGGATCCACTTGAGTATCCACATTTCTTTCTTTGTTGCTCTGCTCCTGCTGCCTTTTCTGTTCTTCTTCCCTTATTCTCTCCTGTTGCTTCTTTTCTGCCTCTTCCTGTTCTTTTTTTTGTGCCTCTTCCTGTTCTATTCTTCGGAGTTCCTCCTGTTCTCTTCTATGGACTTCTTCATAGGTTGTGGATGTAGCAGGAGGTTCATTAGTAAGCTGCTGCTCAGGCTCGCTTGACTGAACCGTCGGGGTAGTAGCTAACAAATCTAGAGGCAGAGTTTGCAACCTCTGTTCTCTAAGTTTGTTAAATTCTACCAACCCGTCGTTGCGATATCTCATTTTGGCTAGCTGCTGTACCTAGAAGATTGACTCAGCAGAGGAGAACAAGTCATCAAACTCATCTTCCTTGTGCTCGACTTTAGTAAGCTTCGCTTGATCCAGGGCGTTATAGATGATTTTCTTCGGGTCGAAGCATCTATTAGGCAGAGTGGCAAGACTTAAGACGTTAATTTTTTCTGCCTCTTTCTCTGCATGTTTATAATCATGCAGAGTATAGACGCCACACCTAAGAGGAAAAGGAGGCCAAACTTGCTTCTTTGAATTTCTGATAGTTTTCGTGGCTGAAACAGTTGTAAGCTGATATGCTATTTTGCGAGCTAATAGCTTGTCTGGTATGTATAATGGGAGGACATGAGGTCTGGCCTAACTTCCGAAAACTCTAACATAGGTGAATGTTTCTTCTCCAAACCAGGTTCCTAGGGATGTCAAGTCAATTTCAGCTTGAGAGGAGATCTTAGGGGCAGGTTTATCAAAAATTGCATAGTAAAGAGGTAGCATAAATCCATTGCAGACTTGGTATAAATGGTGCTTATAATTAGCTTTCCATAGCTTCTGGTGGTAAATATGAATAGGCATAGGGTCCTGTGGAGTCCATCTCCACCCTAAAACAGGAAACTCGAAATTGAAACACAGGGTATCCAAAATGTAGGAACTAAAATAGAACGTAGGGATGAACCTATCGGTAACACGGGATTTGTTTCTGAATTCAAGAATAGCCGTGGCCAACTTATCCGATAATATATTCCCCCAATCCATAATTTCACTATTACATGTTGCTTCTATCAAAGGAACCATTTCTATAGAAAACTTGGAAGAATCATGCAATCCCCATCGTCGAGACATCATGGCTCCAGCATAACAATAAGGAGAGCATAAGGAGTCGACAGAGTACTTACCCGAAGACTCATGTTTGTGTTTCACCGGGTTCTGTCTCCATTCTCTTATAGGTGCTAACTCAGTCTCATTCTCATCTCGAAACTTCTCCAGAAATGCTTTATTATATTTCTTCTCTGGCTCGGGCAAGTGGTACATTTGTCTAAAATCATTGGGCTTAAATGAAACAAATATTCTTCCATCGACAGTGCATAATTTTCTGTCTGTAATTGGAATTGCTTCGATTGCCCATCCACCACATCCGTATATGGAAGAATTTGCTCTCTAGCTGCTATCCTATGAAGGTAGGAATCAGCCAAATCCTTCAAAGTAGCATCGGATTTCCGGCTTGAACCTGTTGAGGCTTGTACCGATGTTTGCTGAGGTTCCTCGGCTTCAACCAGGTTGTAAATATTTTGCCAAGTAGTGTTGCCAAGGCCGAGACACGTGGTATCTGAGATTAATCCCTTCTTGCTTGATCCCGGATCAGTGGCATGTTGTCCTGTTATCATAGGAGCCGAAGGCATTCCAGACTTCTTAGATTTCTTTCCCATCGTTACTGCGGAAAAAACTCTGCACAAGAGAAAGATAGACGTAATGCAGAGAATAGATAGCTAAAACCAAATATGAGGAAATTGTGTCAATCAATGGGAAATGGATGATTTATCATAAGGTTCCCGCGGATAAAATCTCTGAAAGGATTTAGGCATGACTGCTCATTAATTGGCCGTTAAAACCTGTTAATCACTTAATTGCTTGTTATATCCTTTATTTGTCGAATAATGGCTTTAAGCGTGGATTTGATTTTTTTTTTTGCGGTTGGACGCGAGCGAATCTCTATCGGGAAGAGAAAAGTATTTCAATGATAATTAATATATAAGATAGCAAAATCATATTGATCCTTTTCGAAAATCGCGCTTTGGGTTCATCGCAATTGGCAATCGGAGGACGGCTTGGGTAATTTCCTTTGAGTCTTATGGAATCCCCGATTGCCGATAGCGATATCGCTCGACTCGCATCGGGAGTTTGAATGAGGAGAGTTTATTATGTTTTTGTTACGTTCCCCGATCGCCGATTGCGATATCGCATCGGGGCAAAGGGGAGGGGCCTTTTATTATTTGTTTTCCCGATATCTATTGGCTATTTTGCTTTTATCGCATCGGGGAAAATCAATGGGTCATGGTTTATGCATCCTTTTTTTTTGCGATATGCGATCTCGCGATTGCTTTATCGCAATAATAAAGGATTATTCATTTTAAAGACCGATTATTTCAAAAGGTTTTTTAAAATGTTTTGACTATTTCCGAACCTTTTAGAAGAGTGATGGATTAATACCAATTTAATCTAAAAGGGACCCATTTCAAATTATAATTTTCTAAAGTAAGATTTTTTGAAATGGGGGGTTGTTGTATAGCACAACAGATTGGAGGCACTCATTACAAAGACAAAGGAAACAACGCGCTTAGTAATTTGACAAGCAAACCGAGTGTCTTGAGATGAGCCAAAGGCGAGTGTTGTGGGCTTCCTAGAGCATCATTTTGAGCAAGTATTTTGGGAACCATATAAAAGGGCATTGCAAAGGAAAATTTGGTTATGGATTAGCCAACAGAATGCAAGAGAGAAGGAAATTCGTTAGACCTAAGTTGTGGGCATTTTCCCATGGTAGTTGTTATTTCCCATAGTAAAATAGGATTTCTTGTCGACTTTGCACCACAATTTAAAACCATCAATAGATAAAGTTGGGATGTAATAGAGGGTGAAGTGTTTTATGATTACGCATAGATATAGAGATATGCACACATAGATGTGGTGCTTAGACAAAGATACTTATTTATTTTGGTGTGGTTGATGTTTCCCAATGTATTAATAGATCTATTAGGCTGGTGAGTTGTGGCAGTTGGAAGGTAATGCGGAATTCACAGTAATGATAAAGATCTGTGTTGGAATAATCTTTGTGTCTGTGTTGAATTGTTTTTTTTTGGATTATGTTGAACACATATTGAATTGTCTTTATGTCATAGTTCCATTGAGCATATTAATGGATTTAATTCACATAATAGGGGTATATTTATATTTTATGTTTTTAATAACGAAGTATTGGATAAGGATTCATGACAAGTGTAGAACCTACATCACCTTCATCATTGTAGAATTGTCTAGGTTCATGTAGTCCCTCATAGATCCCTTGACTGAGACTTCACATGTTCGTGGGTGATGCCGAAAGGGCTAGAGTTTGATGGATTTTGTTGGCCAATTTACTCCAAACCTAGGTATTCCCTCTAAGTGTGCCAACAAGAGCCAAAAAGAATCAAAACTAACCTACACGAATTAAACCAAAGATAGAGATAACTCACAACCTCTAGTGGGGAGGGACATATTTATTAAGACAATGGAACAATAGTAAAGAAACATGTAGAAAAGGAATGGACAAGCACTTTAGATTGTTTATCTAACCATTAATGCTACACGCAAACTAAGATGGAGTCCAATTGTACATGTGTGAACTGTAGCTAAGGATTTTATGGTTTGAGGTAGTTAGTGGCATGAGGAGAAAACTTCATGTTTTGAGGAGACAACCTGTAGCTAAGGGTAGATCACATTTGAACAAAATAGACACTACATATTTGGTAAGCAATAGCGTTTATTGATGTTGTTAACAAAGTATTTTCATGGCCTCTTTATCCTTAAGCCAACAATCTATTGCTAGATCTCCTCAAACTAATAGAATGTAGAAAAATGAGATGGAAACTTGATGAAAGTCACGTTATTTATTTATTTGAAATTGATCAAGCATCATTGAATTTAAGTAATCTTTGATCAAATCATCATTATTTTGTTGGAAAATTACTTTCAATAAATGATCAACATGTAAAATCTTTTATGGTCACATGTACATTAAAGAGACCTACACTCATCCCTCACCCATATTCCCTCATAAAAACAACTAACACATAACTATAGTTGTGTTTAACCATAACATATATTACATTGAAATACGAAAAATCCTTTATAAATATATATATATTATAATATATAAATATATTATATAAGTATATATAAATAATCAAAATCAACATAAAATCTTACCTTAAAATATTTAATTTAGATATCTTATTCATTATAAATAAACTCTTCCTCTATCTATTAGTTATGGACTATTAGTTATCCATAAACCATCCCAACAAACTTTTCTTATCTTCAAACAAAATATTATACTAATTCATTTAAATGTTACTTTCATTTTTCTCATACATTGAATATATGCTAATTTACTTAATTATTTAAAAATATTAATTTAAATACATTATTTAAATATCTTATTCATTATAAATAAAAGTCTCCCTCTATTAACTATCCATATACTATCCCAACAAACTTTTCTTATCTTCAAACAAAATATTATCCTCATTCATTATAAATAAAAGTCTCCCTCTATTAATTATCCATAAACAATCCCAAGAAACTTTTCTTATCTTCAAACAAGATATTATCCTCATTCATTTAAGTGTTACTTTCATTTTCACCATCCCAACAAACTTGTCTTATCTTCAAACAAGATATTATCCTCATTCATTTAAGTGTTACTTTCATTTTCTTATACGTTGAATGTATGCTAATTTACTTAGCAATTGATAAGAGGCTTTCTCAATACTAACAATTAATTTCATCGATAACTATAGTTCTCTAGTCAAAAGGGTCGTTGTCCACAATAGCACGATGAAAGGCGTTCTTTATATTAACAAATAATTTGATCCAAAGGTATCGTTATCGTTCGTTGTTCTCCGTACTACCAATTAATTTCATATATACGTATCGTTATCCAGTCAGAAGTATAATTGTCACAATAGAACATGACGGGCGTTAATCTCTGTACCACCAATAAATTTCATCCAAACATATCGTTATCCAGTCAGAAGGCTGGTTGTCCACAATAGCACGATGAGAGGCGTTCTTCCTACTGACAATTAATTTGATCCATAGGTATCGTTATCCAGTCACAAGCGTAGTTGTCCACAATCGCACGATGACAGGCGTTAATTTCATTATAAGTATCGTTATCCAGTAATAAGGGTTGTTGTCCATAATAGCAGCTCTCCAGAATTCTCAATTGGATACTTGACTTCATCACTACGCATTCTTCAGTTGTATATTTAAAAAAAAAAAAAAGGAGTTCAAATTTTTTATTTGAAAAACTATTTAATTATTTTTATTTAAAATTTTAAGAACATAATTTAGTTGTAAAATTTATATAATTTAAATATTTTGAAAATATTTAAAAACATTAGTGTTTTTTTTACATGTATAGTCTAATTATGATATGATCAAATTATAATGTTTATAACAAATTTAAAAGGAAAATGAGTGGTTGTAGATTTTTTTGGGTAAAGTCTGATTTACTTTGTGGTTGTATGTAAATTATTTTGAGTGAATTTTTGTACAAAAAGTTAAATATTTTTCACTAAATTCATTATAATTATAATTCTCAAATTTGATATAATTAATAGAAAAATGACAATTCTATACTTCTCACTGAATTCAGTGTAATCATCAAATTTATATAATACATAAAAAATGACAATTCTTGTAAAAAAATTATCTTTCTCTGTCTTTCCAGACAACATTATAATTAAAAAAAAAAATCCAAAACCTCAATATTAAAAAAGGAAACGTTCACAATTATCTATTACTCTTTTTAAGTGTTTCGGAGTACTCTTTTAATGTTAAGTCCTTAACCACTTCTCAATTGAAAGATTTTCCACAGGTGATGGGTGGATAAGAGGTTCCATACGGAACCATTCTGTAGGATCAGAATGTATTTATGCTTGAGGGTGTCTTTACGACTTTGTCATTGTGTAATCCTACAACTGATACTGCTTTCTTTCTGGCTCACGATTTCTGTTGTGCACTTTCATCCCATTCTGCTATTTGGTTTCTCCTATGTATTTTTGGCCACTCCAGACTCGTGTTTTGGCTGCTGTGTGTGATGTATTCTTTGCTTCCTCACAACTTCGATGATTGATACTTGTTTATTTGAGTTTGTAATGCATGTAAGAGGTTGCGGAAATAAGAAGAGAGCGACAAAGTAATCTCTACACTGCAATTGTTTTGATAAAATGTCTGGCGATGCAAGGCAAGCGGTTGAAGACTTGGAAGCCAAGAATCGTTTCGACCGTGATCACAAACAGACGTCGCTCCACCATGGAAATCCAAGTGCCGAGATTCATTCCGAGAACGACGATGGACAGATGTCTCAGCTGGGGCAACCGACAGAGTTGCGTAACGGTAATGAACCGCGAGGATGCAGGATTCCACCGTGCGCTGCAGGGCCGACCGAATCTAATTGCAACAGTGATGAAGAACAGCAGAAGCAACTGATACAATTAGCCAACGGTAGAGAACCGCGAAGTCGATGGATCACCGAAACGGAATGGACTCATTATATTCAAGAGGATCCCCATTGTCCCCGTCTTCGTAACAGACGGCCGTCCGATGTGTCAATATTCAGGGTTCCCAAGTTCCTCAAAGACACAAAAAGGGAAGCATATGTCCCTCGAAGAGTTTCGTTGGGTCCATATCATCACGGAAGTGCAGAGGTTCCTTCAATGGGCCATCACAAAGGAAGAGCCCTCCGTAGAATGATGAAGAGATTCAATGCTTATAACAAGAACCTGCGAGTGGATCCAAATGATATAGATTTCGCCTATCGTGCAATGGAGGAGATACTGAAGCTGGAGAAGGAAATCAGGGACATCTATGAAGAAAATATCGATTGCGATGGAGACACCCTCGCTCGTATGCTATGTTTGGACGGTTGCTTCCTTCTAGAAGTATTAAGAACTCTGACTGGGGACAAAGTCTCCAGAGCAGAGTGCTATGACCCTATTTTTGGGGAAAATAAGCTTGACTATGCTGCAAAAGATGTAGTGAAGGATATTTTGATGCTGGAAAATCAAATACCTTTCATCGTTCTCCTAAAGCTACTACAATTGGAGCTCAACTCGGCCGTTGATGGCAAGATGCTTTTGGATTTGATGATGAAAGTTATATTGGACTGGTTCAACCCCTTCGACAATAAAAAAATTGATATAAAGCAATGGTCCTGTCATCCTCATCATCTTTTGGATTTCTTGCACACCGCAATTGCATCTCCACCTTTCAATGAGGGTGAACGTGTAGATGAAGGTAAGTGTAGCATCCCCATTGACTGCTGCAGTAGCCTGTGCATTAGAATGCTCCAAGGCAAAAGCAAAGAACGGAATGACACCGAAAGAATCCCTCACGCAGTAGAATTAAGAAATGCTGGGATCAAATTTTCAGCACTCCAGGGAGGCTGCATCAAGCGGATTAAGTTTGACGAGAACAGCGCCACAATTTTTCTTCCTCCGATCTCTATCATGGATCGCACAGAGAGAGTATTGCGTAACTTGATCGCTTATGAGATGTGCAAGCCATCTGAAATAAATTACGTGAGTTCTTACGCGGCTCTCATGAACGGCTTGATCGACAGGGAACAAGACGTGGCCTTGATGAGAAGAATGGGCGTCCTTAAAAACTGGCTGGGGAGTGACAACGAGGTTGCCGACCTTTTCCACGGTCTAGGTGAAAAAATCACCGTGAGTAGGAAAGACGTCTTCGACAACCTGACAGAAAAGGTGAATGCGCACTACAATAATGAAATGAAGGTCCAGATTGGAAAGCTGGTGCAGGTTCATTTTTCATCGCCGTGGAATGCTTTAGCTTTGACGGCCGCAATTGTCATACTTTTGCTCACCGTGCTGCAAACGATGTTCACAATTATATCGACATATAAGTAGAATCTCCCTTTCCCTCCACTCTCTTTTACCATCCAAAAAAATATAAAGTGTAAATAATGTGTACTCGGTTGTAATAGCCAGGATTGAACTTTGGATGATGTTGCCTCACAGTTTAGTTGGTTTAAGTGATGTGTAACGAGTAGAGGATCGGAGAGGGAGTTTTGTATGGGAGATATTAACTTCTATTAGCTTTGTCTGGTAGATATTAAGTGATGTGTTAGTGTAATTTCTATGTAAAATGAAATGTTTGGGTAGGAGGTTGTCAATTAGTTTCTACTTTTAAATGTGGTTGAAAAGTTATTTTATTTTTTTCAATTTTAGGTGTGGTTGAGATGTATTTCAACTATCTAAGGTATCAAATTAAGATAGTTAATTGATCTCAAAGCCTTACTTATTGTATATATATATGAGATAAAGCCTTACTTATTGTATATATATGAAATATTGTACATTGAATTAATTGCAAATTTTATTTTGGTGTAACTTTTCTTATAGAGAGCCCAAAAGTATGTGAGAAATGTAACCTCCTAGATATGTAAAATTTAGAGTAATATAAGTATGTGGATATATTTTTGTTAATTCCGATGAAAATATCTAAATATCAGATTGCGAATTTGGTGTCGATTCTTCCGTTATTCTAAGTAGCCTACGAACAAGAAAGTGCCTGGGGAAGATAGCCTAATAAGAAGCGGGAATCTAAGTAGTTTTGCTTCGTAGCTGGAAATATAACATTATATCATGTGGGCAACCATGCACAGTCAAGGTGCAGCCAATGTGTTTTGCAACGTGTAGTGGTCTCATTGGATTTAAAAGTTTAAAATAGATCACCGACATTTCTGATCTTTGGAGTCTGATTCCCTGCGTCTATTCTCATGTCACCGATGCCTGTGAACCGAGATCGATAAGTAACTTGGTAAGAATGAGAGATGAAAGCTCTCGCACTGAGATTCATTGAGCTCGTCCTTTTTTTTTCCTCAGTTACCTATAACTTATTTCATAAATGTATGGTTCCTTTTTGTCGCAATGATTACATATACAGAAAGAAATATGGATGAATTTAGTGGTAATTAATTGAGTAAAATAAATAAATGTGGATGAATATTCAAAACCATATGGTGTTTGTGAGTTCATGTTGTAATATGAGCTCACGTAAATTTAATTTGCAGATTGCTTGTCTATTATTCGAGACTATATTGGGTTTATGTGAGTTCATGTTGTAATAATTTGTGGACTGCTTGTCTATTATTCAAAATTATATTGGGTTTATGTGAGTTCATGTAATATAGTTTTATGTGAGTTCATGTTTAGGTAGATTTAATTTGTAGATTGCTTGTTTATAAAATTGGGGAGTATATGTGGGCAATGTATCTTAGTAGATGCACTGTGTAAATAGGGGGATGGCAGTAGTTTATTTATTATAAATATGAAATTGATTTAGTATAATGGTGAGTAATGTATTAAGGTAGATGGAGTATGTGAATAGAATGGCTATTAGTTCAGTAATTATAAACATGAAATTGATTTAGTAGTTTAAAGCAAGTGTATTTTCAAAGAATTAAGTGGAAGTACAACTCAATATAGATGGTTGTGATTGAGGTCAATATACCAAATTTTAAATGAATAAAGAAATTGATGAAAAGTCAAATACTCCCTGAAAAAGCTCTTGAAAATATTAACTTTTATTGTCTTCCACTTAAAATATGAAATTACTCATCCTTTTTTAAAACTTGATATTTCTCATCTAAAAATGTATTGGTTATTATAATCTTTATGTAATGTTTGATTAGAATATTATTAATTAGTTAACACTCCATAGTCAAAATAGTTAATTTATCTCAAAACCTGCCTTATTATATAAATATGCAACTTTTGTGTATAATAATAATAATGTATCTAAATAATTTTCCCTATATACCATATTTTCTTTTTTGATTATTGTTTAAATGATGTTTGTACTTTTTAGTTAACTATAATAATTATTAAAAAACTTGTAGGGATGATATATTTCTATACTTTCAAATACTAATAATTTCTATTATCTATTTTTAAATACTATTCCATGTTATAACTATATTTATATAGTATTCTTAATTATTTATTTTTAGACAGTATGAATCACCCATGAAAAACTTTGTAGGAACACATTAATATCATATATACTTGTGGTTGTAACATTTTTTTAAGAAAATCACCAATACCAAAAATATTTTAGTTTTTCCTCTAAAAAAATTAAAAAAATAGAGAATAGTTTTTAGTTTGTTTGATAAATTTAGGTGAAAGTACCACTTCTAAAAAATAAATTTTATATCTATATAATATAAATTATAATAAAAAATTCAAAAACAACATATGAAAGAAAAACACTACTACAATATAATTGTCAATGTCTTATTGAAATGTTATATTTATCTAATATAAATCATATTTAAAAAGCCTCATGCGAAAAGGGATAATAATGTTGAACTCTTGACTTCAAAGGGACTATGATGCCTCTCCTCGAGAGGGATAAGAGAGGGATTATGAGGTTTTGCCTTAAGAAGGACAAGAGAGTTAAACTTGTGACCTTTATTATATTAAAGAAAAAGATTCGAGATTCACTGTAAATTAATTGATCTAAGTATCAAAGCTACACACACACACACACACACACACACACACACACACACACATATATATATCTCGCACAAAAAAGCTATGGTGAAAAAAAGGTTGTAATGAGAAATTTGTGGACACACTCTCATATGAAAATGCACATGTTCTTAAAACTAGCAATTGCACTAGATGTTGCAAAGGAATGTCATAAGTCATAACTAACTATTATCTTTCTCAACAAAAACTTAACTATTATATTTATCATGTTTACCATAACATATTGCTATTTATCTTGTCTACGTGTAGGTATATTCCTTCCTCCTTCTATTCATTCACAAGAAATTCAATCATTTCCTGTGATCGAGAACACTATGTCACACATCTATACCCTCAAACTCCTTTGAATTGCAAGCTTCTAAAAGAAAATAAAATGATAATTTGAGTAGACTTACACGAAGAGGGAATAAGATATTCTCTGGGATCTTCTCTAGGATAACTCCTTTGAATTGCATGCTTCCAAAAGAAAATAAAATGATAATTTGAGTAGACTTACATGAAGAGGGAATAAGATCTTCTCTAGGATAACTCCTTTGAATTGCATGCTTTCAAAAGAAAATAAAATGATAATTTGAGTAGACTTACATGAAGAGGGAATAAGATCTTCTCTAGGATCTTCTCTAGGATGTTATTCCAATATGGGGTCTAATTACCCTATATGAATAAACCTTCCATCTAGAAATATAAGCAAATAACTAGAACCATAGATTGATTGAGTTCAAGCTTATAGAATAGAGAGTCAAATAGACATCAAGAAACTAGTTACAGAGAATTTCACAATAGAATGAATATCTATAAAATGAAATAAGTTTAAAATTGTTTGGCTTGTAACCAGAATAAGATCTTCTCTAGGATAACTCCTTTGAATTGCATGCTTCCAAAAGAAAATAAAATTATAATTTGGGTAGACTTACACAAAGAGGGAAAAAGATCTTCTCTAGGATGTTATTCCAATATGGGGTTTAATTACCCTATATGAATAAAACTTCAATCTAGAAATATAAGCAAATAACTAGAACCATAAATTGATTTAGTTCGAGCTTATCGAACAGAGAGTCAAATAGACATCAAGAAACTAGTTATAGACAATTTCACAATAGAATGAATATTTATAAAATGAAGTGATTTAAAAATTGGTCAGCTTGGTAGCCAAAAGTAATATGTCAGTTTAAAAAAATAACCAGAGCTCTCGCTCGGTATATTCGCATAAAAAAAAAAACTACATATGAATGGGCAAGTGATAAATACATCTAGTCGGATGAGAAACTGTAAGGGATTCAACATAACTCTTAGGATTTCAACCATGTAATTATGAGTGTACATACATCTAAATACAAAAAGAAAAGAAAAAACTCTCAGATTTGAGTAGATTTAGATCATCAAATTCCTCATTGGAATAAGATCCTAGAGAAGATGTAGTTGAAGGCCTAGAGAAGATGTAGTTAAAGGCTGAGTTCCAACTCTTGCACCTGATAGAAGAATTGATGAAGCTGATAAATGCCTAAGGTCATTATGTCCATGGGAAAATTTGCACTTCAACCCATTTGGGAAGGTTCCATTTTTCTCATAATGCATGCACAACTTGATTTTATAATTCTTTACCCCCTTAGACAATTTTTGAATTAGACTCAAATATTTATGAGATGGTAGAAGAAGGGTTGCCTCCCATTATAGAATGACCTACGACACTATGGTGCACTCCCTCTAGTCGTAACACCTCCGAAAGGTTGAGCCCTTGCCGTCCCTTCGAGAAATTGGCAATTGGCTAGGACGTATGGGAATGACCAACTCACAACTAGCTTAAATGATGTGCCACCTTGATCTAGGTGGCTCCAGAGACACACACAAGACAAAGAGGGCTTATGGAAGCTCAAAAATCAAAGTGATTAGAATGCTTTAAAGCTAGGACCAAAGCATAGATCTTGTCATCCTGATCGCAACGGTGTGAACGGTTCATCAATTCGAGCTCGTATGAGGGAGAACGAGCCAATCAAATTTTTGGTCAAAGTTGGGTTGTGGGCTAGGTTTAAGTGTCCAACAATTTGATTGACCCCGGGCCTTAAACCTAGGTCCCAAAAGTGGGTGAATTTGTTGGATAATTGATTTGTCTAATATCCCTATATTGTATCCCCTATATTAGACAAATTCGAAAAAATGTGCTTGTTTTATAAAAATAAAAAAATAAATATATATTATGGGGTGGCAGGCCACCAACCGTGCCACCCCGCCAACGACCAACACATAATAATAAAATGAAAATTTTAATTATGGGCTGATGGGCCATTACCCCCACTGACCCTCCCTCAACCACCACACACATATAAACAAATGTTAAATTACCTTTGGGTCGACGGGCCATGACCCCCGCCGACCCTCCACCCAACTCCCAAACATTAAACAATATTAAATATGGGGTGGATGGGCCACCTCTGGTGGACCGGGCCCACACCCCCAAACCACCATACGTTAAAACAAATGACGGGGTTGGTGGGAGTTAAACCCACGGCCAGCGGGCCCGCTGGTCCCACCCACGTGGCAACCCCATATGGTGGCATACACCAACCAACCAATCCAAAATTTAATACAAAGTAACTACCACATAACCATGCCTCCATTTAAAAAAGGACACAATTATGGTTAATGTTGGCATGGGCAGGATTTGATCCCCTGACCCCATGCTTTTCATTCCTAACTTTTACCATTAGGCCAATGGCCTATTCCTTGATTTATCTGCCAATGAACTTATATTTAAACTCATTTCCGTAGTGCACCTGAGGGAGGAAGGCAGAATGCGGCATAGTTTTCGAGATATGTAATTTTTTATTAATTTTTACAGGCGGGACCATGATTGAGCCAAATTTCCAAGTAGGCGAAAATTTTGTGAGTGTCCAAATTCGACAAACTTTATGTTGATCTTACACCTATCAGCGACACAAACCTAATGGCACAGTCAAAATTTTAATCTGAGTAGCATATTGTCATATGAGCCAGAGGAGAGAATCTTTGAGGAATCTAGGAAGAATCTAAAAGATTCCTTAAGCCCTAGATTTCCACTTTCACAGAATTGAGAAATTTTACTATCGATTTTGTACTATTCGATGCCACAAATCTAATGGTGCATTCCGATTTTCCATTTGGTCATTCTATTTTATGGCCACTTTTCTAAGCAGAGTGCAGGTGTCAGCATTCAATGTGCGAGTAGTCATTCCATGAGATCTGACACCACAAGATTGATGGTACAACCAACTTTAGCAGTTTGACATCCTTTTGTTCAAATGGCCCGAGGATGTGAGATATATGTAGTGTGTTCATGTACTTCTTTTGGCTATGAGATGCATTGTGCTGTATAGATCCTTGTTTGATGTTTGATGTGGGATCTTGTTTTCTTACTTGTTTCATGATTCCTACTTGATGTGACGCAGAATCATCTATGGGATGTACTTATTGTCATGTTTCGTCATGTTTTGCTTGATATCCCTTTGTCGTCATGTTGATGGGATACTCATGTTTTCGCCATGTATGTCTGAATTGAGATCCCTTTGATGCCATGTTGACGAGATGCTCATTATTGTCATATGTGAAATTATGTCATACTGATAGGAGTCCTTTTTGAATGAGAGTTCCTGCAGTGGAACATCTCTTGGAGCCACTCCTGCGTGAGGGCATATTCCTTATATGATAGAGAAAACACATGCATGTACATCATCACTCTTTCTAGCACTTAATGCAGCGACCTACACCATCTTGACACTGGGGCCCGGAGACGTAGTCCCTCCTGGAAAAACACCGTTATCAACATCTTGTTATTTTATGTTGTTGATGATTGTCATGTTCCTTCTTCTTTATAGCATGCATTTATGTTCATTTATGCTATTTTAAATGCAATTCTAACAACATCAAAGAGGTGAAATATCTTGGTCAAATCCGGGAGCTGAGCCAACTCGGATCACACCTTGATGAGCTTTTTGTTTCCCTCTGCCATGTGGTTTATTGAGTCGAGATGCTTATTCTACAACCCAGTATGAAAGGGACGTGTAAGTTTGTTCATTCACCTTTTAAAATAAAAATAAATAAAAATTGTGTTCCAAATAGAAAAATAATGTCCATTATAATAAAAAAAAGTAAAAAATATATATGAGTAAGATGTTTAAATCTTATACTTTTCAAAAATATTTCAAATAGAAAGTATAGGAAAATTGAAGCATGTGGATCCCTATCACAAGGAATACCCACACAAAACAAACAATATACATATACTAGAAAATAAAGACCATCATTGGAAAGGTGCTTACCCACACAAAACAAACAATATACATGGAAACAATATACATATACTAGAAAATAAAGACCATCATTGGAAAGGTGCTTATAGAACTGTAAAAATTAGCACAATAGGAATTTTTACTAAATTTAAAAGTCTTCAAGCTAGCAAAGAAGATGGTACACTTGGAACTATCCAGATGAAATGAAGACACTATGGCACACCATTGGACTCACCATTTAGCTAAATGGTCTCTTTTTTAATTTTTTTTTTAGCTTAATTAGAAGCAACAATGCTAGTATTCAAGGTAATGAAGAGAAGCCTACTCCTACATTATTTTCTACTATTATTGGACATTCTAGTTTTTATGGATATGCACATGGTATATACAATGGATAAAAGTCATCCTATTGTACTACCGGATGGTTCCCTAGTAGACCAACAAAATAAGAAAATATCTTATATATTTACTCTAAAAGAAATAACAAAATCTATCTAGAAATATATATGTGTATACAAATCGTAATATATAATATATAATATAATATATATATATATATAATATATATATATATATATCCTCTCTATCCAGCAAAGAAACAACCAAGATAATCACTACTTTAAACAAAATGATGACAAATACTTTAAAATCTTTAAAATCTTTTACATAATGATGATCTAAAAATATAATTTAATATCTAATTTAATAAACACATTCCAATCAAATAATTTAATTAATAAAATGTCAAAAAAAATTATAGTAATACAAAAAAAATTAAAACACTTCCTCTTACCCAACAAATTCACATATTTTCTTTAGGTACATACTAACTATATACAACTTTAACACCAATATAAAAGAACAAGTCTTGCAACCTCGATATGATGAGGAAATTAACTACGCCAACCATCAGCATGAATACAATACCCACCATTGTCCAAGCCATTTCCAAACGCAACCCTGGATATAGGCGTAGATAGTAAAGCATTAATTCAAACAATTAATATTGTTCTACCCAAAGTCAGTGTTTTAAATGGTAACTTTCTCAAAACCTGTGTTTCTTAAAAATAGTGAAGTTAATACCATTCTGCCCAAAGTCACATGCATGTTTACAATGCAGGAGATGTTAAAATATCGTGAAACTTTCTTAAAATCAGTGGTGTTGGATAGATTTAGCTATGAAACACACAAAAACGCTTCAGACAAAATACAAAAATATACAAAGGGAGATTTACATACTACCTAGTTAACAAATCATTTAAAAAAACCACTACCATTTAAAATGAAATTGAGAGGATATTCGAGATATGTACTGCATGCTACCTGGTAATTCAGGATCGAAAGAAAAATGAGGATCATGTGAGAGAGGGAAAGAAACATAGCATAAGAGAGAGCCCTTAACTCCTACGGTAAAGGGGGCATAACTGAAAGAGGGAGCCCTTAACTCCCAGGGTAGAGTGGGGCACAAATTAAAGAGAGAGCCCTTAACTCTTAGGGTAGAGTGGGAAAATGAATGGCTAAAGGTTAGGTGGGGCTAAAGTCTCGAGGAATGGCAATGGACCAACTTGCCTAAGAAGGTTGACCCAGTACTCCATCCCTTGGTCCTGATCTGCTAAGTTCATGTATGGCCAACGATCATAAATATTTTTTTTTCATTCCATATTTGTGCCCATGGTATGATCTGCAAGCTCAAGAAATTGCTCCACGAAGAAATTGTTACAAGAGGTTCCACTTTTATTTTTTCCACTGCGCAGTCACAGGCGTTGTTGCGCCATTCGAGGATGAGTACGCCACAGTTGGTTCTCCCATTGTTCTATTTTCTATTGGTGGCCACAGAGAGAGCTCATGTCTCCAGAACTCGACGTTACTATTTATAATCAAAGAATTGTAACCTAGACTGCCCTCTGGATCTACCTATTACACGAATGGTTTGTCATCTTCTCGAAATTCCCCGCTTCCCAAGCTGACAAAATTCTGTTGATTTCCTGCCGAAGGCTTCCATTTGACATGATACTCACTGGAATTCGAATATTATCTATCGTCATCAAGTATAAACTTTAAGGAATCAATGTAGCTAGAAATAAGTAAATTGGTATAATAAATGACCCTCATTTTCTTCTCACTTGTTTTCCTATAACTGTAGGGCATTACAACAACTACTTTTTCACTGTTGTTCTGCTCTTTATCCATGGCACTGCAGACTCCAAATGGTGATGCATAAACGAGTTCGATTGGTTTCGTTGAGAGTACTCGGAACAAGTCACTGGAATACGCGTAATTATTTCCTAAGGGTGATAATGTAATAGGCTTCATGGTGATTAGAACTCATCATATTTTGATCATCAGGTGTTTTGTGAATGACAGGTGAATTACTTGATGCCCCATGATCTTGGGGAGCCTTAGCTTCTTATAGAGGTTGCAGAGGTTGGCAGCCAAGGGATTCAATGTTGTTACCTTCCTTTTTGAAAGTCCTTTTTACTGGTTTCAAAATGCAGACATGGCTTTGGAGCTGATGATGGGCTTGCTCGTCTAACAATCTCATGAAAATTTCCCTTTAGAAAGACATCAATCCATTTTGACAATCAATAGATCTTGGCATAAACGAAAGAAAAAGGTGAAAAATACAATAGTCATTTCAATGGCTGCAAAATTCTACCTAAAGATGTAATACAAATGAAAGAAATACCCACTGTGCAAATACTCGGCAATGGTTTACTTCGGTAAAGGGTTCCTACGACCTGTTTTGCCTTGGTATAGTGTGTGTAGTAAAACAGGGTCAGAATCAAAGTAAATACAGTGAAAGTGGCTCCAGCAGCAAATACACCCTTTCGTAGCGTCTCACAAGACAGGTCACTGTAAATGTGTTAGAAAACCTGCATAGATGAATCTAGCTAGTAAAGGTTGAACACACAGCTTTGCAGAGCAAAAACACTAAAAGAAAATCAAAAGAAGAAAAGAATGATTCATTAGAAAATATGTTACAATACTCATGATATAGCATTACTGGGTGAAGATCCCAAGGTAATGCACTATAGTGGTGATCAATGAGAAGACTCAACACCTACAACAAGTTCAGGAGATAACTAGTCAGTTGCAAAGTTAAAGAAGGAGTAAATCATGCAAAATGAATCTTGCATGCAATCCCATGCTCTAACTAAGAGTCCGCATGTAGATGTGTAGTAGTTGCATGTAGTCGCATGCTCTAATTAAGAGTCTGCATGTAGGTGTGTAGTAATTCCAACACCCCCCTTGAACACCACTATGGGGAAAAATAGAAAATGGGCCCTGACAACTAAGGCCAGAGGTCACCCAAAATACAGTGCAACTTGTATTAAAATTGAGGAAAGAGGGAAAACCTCGTGGGAAAATAACCCCCCCTCAAAATACAATGTAATCAAGAGAAAAGAGGAAGAAAAGACAGTTGCTAAGCAACTGTGTCCTTCACTCCAAGACGATCACGCAGAGAGCGAAACTTCTACTCAGTGAATGTCTTAGTGAAGATGTCTGCAATCTGTTCTGCTGAGGGACAGAACTGCAAATCAATGACCCGGTCATGTACTAAGTCTCTGATGTAGTGCATATGGATCTCTATGTGCTTCGTCCACTGCCGTTGTATTGGATCCCTGCAAAATTTGAGAGTGCTCTAGTTATCACACCAGATGAGAATGACAATGGGCTGGTAAAACTGAACGCCCAACTCAATGAGGAAGTGTTGTAGCCATAGAGCCTGAATGGTGATGTTGACTACTCCTCTGTACTTGGCCTCAACTGAAGAGAGAATAATAGCAGCCTACTTCTTGCTCGACCAATAGATAGGGCCAGATCCTAGAATGAGTGAATATCCAGAGGTGGACTTGCGATCAATGCTATCTCCCGCCCAATCAGAATCTGTGAAGCCAAGGAGATTCAATGCAGTCCCTGCTACATAGAGAATCCCGAAGGTGATGGTGCCCTGCACATATCGGAGGATGCGCTTGGTAGCATTCCAGTGTAGCTCATGCGGCTCCTGCATGTATCTGGAAACTGCCCCTACTACATATGAGAGATCTGGTCTGGAGTGGGTGAGGTACAATAAGCTACCCACTAGCTGTCGGTAGAGAGTGCTGCCAACTAATGGAGTGTCACCTCTATCCTCAAGGAAGACCCCAGACAGAAAAGGAGTCGGTGCTAGCTTGCAATCAGTGATGCGAAATCTCTCGAGGAGATCCCATGCATACTTAGCCTGAAAGAGTTTAATGCCTGTGGCATCCTGGCTAATCTCAAGACCAAGAAAGAAGTGTAATGGACCCATATCTGTCATCAAGAACCTTTCATGCAAGGTCCTCTTGACTGTAGCAATGGCTGAAGCCGAGCTGCCAGTGATTAGGAGATCATCTACATACAAAACTAAGATAAGAAGAGAATCATGTGTCCTAAGCATGTAAACATTCGGATCAGACTTACATCTTTCAAAGTTTGTGATAAGAGAAAAGAATCCATCTTCGCGTACCAAGCTCTCAGGGCCTGCTTAAGGCCGTAGAGAGATTTCTTCAGTGTGCAGACCAAAGATGAATCCTGAATGAAACCATGTGGTTTCTCCATGTAGATCTCCTCAGATAGGTCTCATGAAGAAAGGCATTCTTCACATCCATATGATGTACTTCCCACCGCTGGGCAGCTGCAATGGCAAGTGTAAGGTGTATGGAATCCATCTTTGCTACTGGAGCAAACGTCTCATCATAATCGATGCCATGCACTTGTTGGAAGCCTTTAGGTACTAGCCTCGCTTTCCGTCTGGTGATTTGCCCATTTGCAGCACTCTTGGTCCTATAGACCCATTTTCATCGAACAAGTTTCCTTCCTGAAGGAAGGGGGACCAGATCCCAAGTCTGGTTCTCGAGGAGGGAGTTATACTCCTCCTCCATGGCGGACTCCCAAGATGGATGCCCAGCAGCCTCAGCATAAGACTGTGGATTAGAAGACTGAACCAAATGACAATGCGAGGAGGGTGATGGTTTAGTGGCAATGAGGACAAGAGGAGGCTCAATAAACTCTGAGTTAGTCCTCTGCAGATCAGAATTATCCCCCACAATACCATTTCTAGCAGCTGGTTGGTCTTGTGCATATATCTCACGTAACCTCCTTGTTCTCTGATTTATGACAGGGGAATATGATTCACTGCTGGAAGCCCGATCTGGGCTTGGATGTGGATCATCATTTGCATGCACTAGATTTGTATCTGAAGACTCTGTCTCTGCATCTGCATGCTCTTCCTCGGCATTTGCATGATTTTTATCTGCATCTGAGTGTACTGAGTCATCATCTCGGACATGAGGTAGATAAAAAGTGTTTGCATGCGGCGACTGAGGTGCATGTGAGAGACTTTCCTCAAATTTGACACTTCGCTCAATGATGAGCTTATCCGTAGAGGGAATGAGAAATCGATATCCCTTCACACCATCAGGGTATCCAACAAAGATGCACTAAATGCTCTGTGGATCAAGAGTTTTCCTCTTTTGAGAGGGGATCTGGGCCCGTGCCCGAGAGCCGAAAACATGGAGGTGAGTGATCTCTAGTTTAGTGCCGCTCCAAACATCAAAGGGGGTCTGATCCTTGATATACCTATGAGGATATCTGTTCTGGATGTAGTTAGCACAATTAAGTGCTTCGGCCCATAGCTCATGAGGCAATGACTTAGCATGCAGCATGCAAGAAGCCATCTCTTTGAGAGATTGGTTCTTTCTCTCAACAACTCCGTTCTATTGCGGAGTGTATGGAACTGTGTACTGCAACTGTATGCTAGACTGAAGGCAAAGGTTCTGAAGTGTTGTGTTAACATATTCCCCCCCATTGTGTGTATGGAGGGTTTTGATCTTTCTCTTTGATTGTGTCTCAACTAGTGCTTTGAAATCTTCAAAGTGCTCAAAAACTTCATATTTGTTCCTGAGAAGATACACCCAAGTATACCACGAGAAATCATCAATAAATGTAAGCACATACCTTGCTTTGTTGATGGAAGGATGAGGAAAGGCCCCATGAATCACTAGGATTAGATAGAGGAGAGGATGCTCTGTGAGTCTTGCCGGTGTCAAACTTTTCTCTGGGATGTTTGCCAAGAACACACCCTTCACAAATTCCTTCAGAGAAACTGATATTTGGCAAGCCTTCCACCATCTCATTCTTGCTTAGCTGCTGCATATACCTGTAATTTAAGTGACCAAACCTTTCGTGCAAAAACCTACTACTATCATCAGCATGTGTAAGCAATAAGGATGATTCAGATTCAATAAATTCAAAAAATGTATACAGTCTGGCTCCATTGTTTACCTCACCAGTTGCAATTTTGGTGCTGCTATGTAGATCATATATGTTTACTGCATCTGGAGTGAATTCCACTCTCTTTCCGGTGCCAGAATGAGTGATCTGATAAACTAAAAGTAGGTTTACCGAAAGTTTTGGAACATGAAGCAGATCTTCAAAGCTTCCATGTAAAAGTTCCACTCTACCTTTTCTGGTGACCTCAATAGGTGATTCATCTCCCATGAGGATGGGAGGTCCTTTGCATGCATCCAAAGAGGAATAGACTTCCTTTGTAGCAGCCATATGATGTGATGCACCAGAATCTATAATCCATGCATTAGGAGAAGAATTAATTGCAACTAAAGCATGAAATTATTACCTATCCTGTGTGGCGGATCCTCAGTTTTATTCTTGGCGCCCTGAGGGATGTGATCCCCAAGGTTGTACTTCTGAAGGATTTCTACCATTTGGTCAATTTGTTTCTTCATGCAAGAGGATGCTAGATGGAATCCTCTTTGACAGTAGGTGCATCTGTTTCCTTTCTTCCCTTTCTCATTTCTCGAGCCGAAGGAGTCATTGAAGGGCTTGGTGTACCCTTCCTTCTTTGGTTGCGAATGCGCTTTTCCCTTGTCTTTTTGCTGCTGATTTTTTTGACTTGAATCAGATCTGTGATGTTTATTGTGGCTGCTATCATGCACAGCAAGTGCATGCGCTTTTGGAGGTTTGATTTTCCCCATGCCAATGAGTTTATTTTGCTCAAAAATAAGGGACTCCATAAATTCTTTGAGAGAAGGCATAGTGTAGGATTTACCTGTTGCGAGCCTTACTGAATGAAATGTAGACACAAAGACGGAGTATTCCAGTCCGAGATTTGACATAATAGAGAGAATTTGGCGACTCTTCTCCTTGGATTTGTCAATTCCACAACCCTTGAGTTGCAGCAATAGATCATTATATTTGGTGAAGAAGTCTTGAATTCTATCATAGTTCAGTGGATCCAATGATAGCAGCTCCACTTTGAGCATATGTCCTTTCATCTCATCCTGTTTCCCGTAGAGATCTTCAACCTTTTTCCAAATCTCATTGGGAGTATTGCAGGCAGACAGATGAAACTGCAACTCTGGAGAGATGCACATGCATATGGATCTGTGGGCCTCATCCATACGGTTGAGGTACTTAGATTTCTCTATGGCTGAAGTGGGTTCCACTTTTGTAGCCATGGTAATCCTATACAACCCTTTTTGACGAAGGTATCGAGCCATTTGGTCTTTCCATTCGTGATAGTTGTATGGTGTTAGGATCAATGCTTCGGGAAACTCCATTTTTCTGTCAATCTTCGATCTCTGAGCTATAATACTTGCAAAATAAAGTATTGGTGTGCCTTTTATCTAGCAACCTGTGGGCTCTGATACCATGTAAATGTGTTAGAAAACCTGCATAGATGAATCTAGCTAGTAAAGGTTGAACACACAGCTTTGCAAAGCAAAAACACTAAAGGAAAATCAAAAGAAGAAAAGAATGATTCATTAGAAAATATTTACAATGCTCATGATATAGCATTACTGGGTGAAGGTCCCAAGGTAATGCACTATAGTGGTGATCAATGAGAAAACTCAACACCTACAACAAGTTCCGGAGATAACTAGTGGGTTGCGGAGTTAAAGAAGGAACAAATCAAGGAGTAAATCATGCAAAAGGAATCTTGCATGCAATCCCATGCTCTAACTAAGAGTCCGCATGTAGATGTGTAGTAGTTGCATGTAACCGCATGCTCTAACTAAGAGTCCACTTGCATGCAATCCAATGCTCTAACTGAGAGTCCGCATGTAGATGTAGTAGTTCCAACACATACATGGGCTATTCTATAGAAAACTATGGAAGTTATAAACATCCAGCGATGGAGGCGATAAACATTCAAAATTTTTATATAGCATACCTAGGCTATTCCAAGGGAAACAAACTAAGAGATTGTAATCCTATAATATAAGAAAAAAGAATCGGAGGAAAAAACTAGAAAATTAGAAATTCATTATATAGGAATAGACGGAACCTTCTTACAAGAAAAACATTTATAATCTTGGAAATAAAAGTATGAGTTTGAAAAATAAATAGTTGAAATTGTTGACTAGAAAAACGATTAGTTATTATTCAATAAAAAAAATTCCATTCTTTCGAGTGGTCTTTACTTTCTCGTAATTGGTTACTTTATGAATTAGACGAGGATGTGACACTTAGCGCATGTCTAAAGTCATATAGCCCGCGAATCAGATAGTGGTCACCTGTTAGACCCTCCACGATCGGAGGGCTTCAACTACTATTTCATCCTCGAATCTCAGTAGTATGGTTTTCATGTATGGTTTTCATGGTGGTTCTTGGTTTCATTTTGAGGGCACTTGTTGATTCATTTGGTTTCCTTTTGGCATGGGTAATGCCAACCTTGGCGGTTTGGTTTCCTTTTGGCATGGGTAATGATTAGGTATGATTATTTTTGTTCTAAGCAATGTTTCGGATTGCATGGTAGCCTTGATGTAATTTGGGCTATGGGAATTATTAGTTTTTTTTTTTTTGGCCTGTATAGGGATTTTATTGTTTTGGGAGAGTCTAAATCTGTGTGGTGATTTTGTAAAATTCATGTAAATCTAATTTTTGATTAGTATAATTAAAATTTACAAAAAAAATTCTAAATTAAAAATAGTTAATTTTTTTATAAATATATAATAATATTTTAAAATTATTTTATATTAAAAAAAAATATTTATTATAATTTTATTATTATAAGTATTTTATTTGTAAAATAAAATAAAAGTGAATAATTGAGTATTAAATATATTATAATTCAATTATTAAATATTATTAATAAAATGGAAGTATGTTTATTTTGAAATAGGATTTTCAAAATTTTGATTTATTTTTCTATAATTGTTAAGTGGATGATAAGATTTAAACTATATAAAATAGTTTAAATTATCTTAATAATAATCGTAAGTGAATGGTTGAAATTTATCTTAAAAATAATTATGTTTTTCTCTCTTTAAATTAAGTTGATTAATTAAAAAAATGTTATATAAAATATAGGAGTAAACATAAATTATAGTTTTTTTAGAAGTTGTCTTTAGTGGGACTTTTTAGACTTTGTGGTGCGGAATCTAGCAGAAAAATTTGAGGTGAAATCTTAATTTGTGTTATTTAAACTGACTGTGTACATGGGTTCAGCACCCTGAAAACCCATCAGGAACATCAATTATGCTGGGTTACCCATCAAACTTATGATTTCAAAAAATTCCTGCCAAATTTTAAAGAAGAAAAACAATTTTGAAAAGATTTCAAATAATCGCACTAAAGAAACTCCGTATTTTTAGACATATATTCATAAAATATATTATTAGTCTATAACATCATAGAAAAATCTATTTATATATTAAAAATCTCCAATATAACAATGAAAATAAAATTTCAAAATTAAATATTTTATCATAAATATGTTTAATTCATATATTAATTTTTTCATAAATAATAATATTTTAAAATAAAATTATATTTAAATTATTTTGTATATTTTTAACATTAATAATATTATAGGTATACATATAAACATTTACTAATTATCTAATTTATATCAAGCTCATACTTAAGAGAATATGTCCCTACAGTAAAATAGATATATTACTAATTATTTAATCTATAAACATTTACCAATTATCTAATTTATATCACGCTGATAGTTGAGAATATATCCCTGCAATGAAATTGATAGATGGAAATTCTCATCCAACATTACAAACAAATAAATATAATGAATAAACGTAATCCCATCAACGAGAGAAACAATCGAAGCAGAATTATAACACTCTTGATTGTGGAGACGACCTGAAAATTTCCGTTTACATTGTGAAAACTGATTGCCACAACGCTATCTGTTTCAATTGTTTAAATAGAAAATATCAGATTATGACACCTGAATTAAAGCAATAAATAGGATACTAAATTGTCTTCCACACAGACGAGGCTCTTTAATTTCTAAAAACAAGCCCAAGGTCGTTGGAAGGAAAAGATAATAGTTCATGTTTTGACAAAACTGGGTGGGTGTTAAACATTTGGATTCCGTGTTGCTGACAAATTACAAATTGGTTTCTTACCGAACAATGTAAGCATCCATAAAAATTTCGTAGTTCACAAATTACAATAATCAATTCCTGCAAATTATGAAGAGGTAACATAATACTCCCTACTGGTATCGCTCATTGAATGAGCAATCAACATTGACAATCCGTATTGAGAAGTATTGGGAGTCCTCTCCATAGCCAGCTAATAAGGAGGTAAGAACGAGAATACGATGATATAGTAGATCACAATCGGTATCAGAACATTGACTTCTCTGACATCTTGGACAGAATTGTCTTAATGATCTTTCGCTTCTGACACCCATATACAGAAGTGCAAGCTCTTTCAAGCTTCAACATACGTTCATAACAGCCATCATATTCAGGATATGTTGTCACAATCTTCTTGTAGTTCTCCAAATTTCTCCAAGCTAAAAGCACATGTCGAGTGTCACCAGGACAGGTTGCAGCAATGTCTTCTAGCAGAGTTCTTAGATTTTTAAAATATGCTCTGCATGTCTTTTCGTCATAATGCAGTCGATCACATTCCTCCAAATTTAGGTGAAGCCGGGCAAGATAAGGAAATGTAAATGAAGAACGGATCAACATTGAATGTTCTTCTCTCACAATCGCTTTGGAAGATTCCAGATAAACATCCACTTCGTCACAAAGCCTGCATATGGCTTGGATATCTAGGCTACTTTGTCTAGGATTAGGGTTAGTCTTAGAATCCGAACAAACCGATTGAAACACCTCATAAATCCTTTTTGGACCATCAAGAGAAACTACATTTCTTTCAATCTCGCATCGTTCGCAGACACAGCTGAATCCCCACGCCCTGGATGCGGCCTGGCGAACATGGTAGGGAAGAAGAACGTCGAAATAGGGAATGGTGATTTCTTCCCCTTCATTGATGTCCTTGGTGGCATGAATACTCATAACATCGCCGACGTTGATTCTAGATGCATTTGGCAGGCAAGAATGGTTGATGAAAGATGGAATCAACCAGATGCCGTAGTAGCGCCTCTTTTCAGCGGGATTTATCCAATTACTTCGGTTTTCTTGAGACATATCATCAAACGCGATCGTTTTTAATATCCGGAGGATACCATTGTTACCGAGATTCTCATATTCTTGACTGATCGTCTCCTGCGAAATTGTGGCGCTCTTAGGATAGTCAATCACATGCTCTGGCAATTTGGGAATGAAACTTCTGAAGGGGCAAGTAGGGTTAGGGTTTAGGGAAAGGAAAAGTGATAGTACATTATGATCTTTTCCCTGGTCGAGGGCATTTACCAAATTCGGAAATAAGCCATTGGCCATGGGAACGTGCATAAAAGGAAAACTATAATTATCGCAAGTAGCCAAAGCTCTGCAAATGAGCAACACTGTCCCAGCTTTTACAGACTCGGTAACGAAGAGTCCCTTTCCGCGCCCGTTGGCCGAGTTCTTGATTTCGACAGGTCCAATGAAATCAAGATTCGGTTTGCAATCATTTGCATATCCTGGTACGCCCGCTATGGCTTCGCCTACACGATAATATTCAATACACTTTTGCCTATAGAAATCGGTGAGGGATTTCCTTGCTTCCGCGTCGGCGTCGAATGAAACATCGTTAAGCAACCAATGCGCAGCCCTATTGCTTCCCAAAGATAGATGAGATTCAATTTTCGGGCGCACTGTTTCCATGGGAGGATATCTGAAACTGATGATGTCGCAGGCATTGGCCTCGAGGAGAGCCTCGGAGTAACGACCGAGTCCAATGTACGCCCGCGATCCCTTGGAGTGCAGTTCGAACAAAATGTTCTTCCGATTTGCTTTATGTTTGAAAGCGTATTTACCTTGAGAAATGGTTTTCTTGCATTTAGTGAAATTCCGGATACATAGCTCCCATTCTTGGGCATCATACGCGCGCTTTCCATTCTTTATCCACTGCTTATATCTCGTTGGCCTGTATTCCGGGAACGTCTCTATTCTCCCAACCGACCAAGGATTGTCGACGTGCAGCCAAATAAAGCCGTCCTCTGCTTTAACCAAATAAGGCTCCTTGATCGCTATTTTTAAGCCTTTTGGGTATTTTTTTGCAGCATAAGATTGATCCATCGAGAGGAAATTTGGAGCGATGATGGAAACAGCAATGAAATTCTCCGTGTCCTCTTCTTTCATGACGGTATAAATTCTACCGAACTTAAAGGGATCAACGCAGAGTTCCCCACACAAAACCGTGAACTCGTTCGTTACCCCAATGAACAAATCACGGAGATGAACTGGAACGAGATCATGTATGCGTTCTGGACGCTTGTGCGGATTTTGAACGCTATTGATTTCATCGGGTGTGTCAGTGAGGCAGAAATATTCTCCAGCCAAGAGTCCAGCGAATTTCTCCTGGGCTCCATTATGAACGCTTATAACAGTTTCTCTATCAAAGCGAGAAATAAGTGTTGCAGTGGAATAAGAGAGTGGGCCTAGGCCAAAAATCTCAACAAGGCTCCCGATATTCTGTAATGTAGAAGGCATATCTGGTGGCCGAATTTGCATGAGTGCCTTTGCTTCTGCCATTGCTGCTGCTTCCTCCTCCTCCTGAACTAGGTTTATTTCCAGTGGGTTGTCTTCTGCGTCCTCATCCTGAATTTGTATTATTTCCGGTTGGTTCTTTCTTGCTTCCTCTTCCTGAACATGGGTTATTTCCTGCTGGTTCTCCATCTGTACAAGAAAGGGCGGATAGGGTAGCAGTCCCAACTATATAAGTTTCGTTTAAGAGATGATCGGGAATTTGAAACGCCAACGCCAATATTTTGAATATACCATCATTACGTCCCGACTATATAAATTTCGGCATCGCGAAAACATGACCGTTTGGAAGTCAAAATCTGTATAATAGCACACAGAACAACCCTCGTTTGCTTTGTTTACCGGTGCAGTCAGGTATTGGTGCATGGAGAGCTTTTGCAAATGCTGCAAGGCTGACAAATCGAACCCTCTAATTTTAGTATTGGTAGCGTTTTTAGGTTAATTGAAGTTCGCATTTTTATTTGTTAGAAATTCGAGTGAATGGAGTATATTAGAAATTGGCTAAAATCTAGTTTTCTTATTTTAAATGAATCTATGAGAGTTTTGAGATTTTTGAGGAGAAACAGCGATTTTCGAAGTGAAGTGTAAGTAATAGGAGTAAATTCTCGATTGCTTGACATTTAATTTTTTTCCCCAAACTTAATAAATATTCTACAAAAAGTTATGGTTTTACTTAAGGATATTTTATCATGAAGATTGTTTTTAAAAAGTGTTTTTATATGAGTTGGTCTAACAAAGATCTTGCATGGTTTGTGAAAGTAATATGAGGACTTAAGTAATTCACTAGGCATCGTTGATTTCTTTCCCAAATTGCAATTGGAGCAGGTGAAAAGGTTAATTTCTAAAAGTATCATTATAGTTTTTATACAAAATCACAAGCATCTTAACACATGGCTCATATGTTAAATTAGTGGGATTTGGACCTCGAATCACATACTTTACATAATACTTCATAACATAGTCATCACCAATTAACCTACCCCAATATGGAATTCTCAAAGAGCATATGAGCATGCACTTTGATTCAGTTATGTGTGATCAGGTTGTGAAGCCATTTAATATGGTCTCTATGGGTGCAACCACATATTTAGTCACTATTTCAAAGCACCCCATGGCTTGAGTATAAGACCTCATGGGAAATGAACCTTTCCCAATAGTCAAAAACTCCTTTCTTTCCACCAAAAGATCCAAGCCTTTTGGGAAATAAATATTGAGCCTAAAAAATGTCATGAATCTATGATTTGTTAAAGAAGATGAAATCTTTGATATTCTTAAAGCTTGTTATGATGGACCTTGTGGTGGGAATTTTGTAGATAAAATAAGTACCCATAAATCTTTAATCAAGGTTGTTATTAGCCATCTTTATTCAATGATACAATATAATATGTTTGAAGTTGTGATAGCTATCAAAGGATCAGCTAACCAATATGATCTAATGAAATGCCCCTCAAATCCACAAGTTCTTATAAAACCATTTGAGAAATGGGCTTTATATTTTGTTAGACTAGTTAACCCTAAGTCAAAACGAAAGAGTTACATCTTGATATGTACTATCTATGTTACCAAATGGGAAGAATCCAAGCATTAGAAAGAGATTTTGAGTATTTAGTGGTCAATTTTTTTTTTGAATACATCTTTCTCAGATTCAGAATTCCTCAAGAGATTTCCACTAACCATGTAGCAAAGGTTACCTCCAAGTTAGTACAAAAAGCATTGGAGAAATATAAGATTAAGCACAAAAAAATTTACTCCTTATCACCCACAAGCCAATGGTAAAGTAGAATCAACTAATCATATTTTAGAAGCAATCATGATTAAGATAGTCCAACTACATATTAAGGACTAGGCACATATTCTTCTAGAAGCTTTGTTGGCATATAGAACAACTTGGAGAATTATTATTGGTTTTACTCATGAACTAGTTTTTCCTAAATACATTCCTTTTCGTGTTTAATTCCAAGTCTTAGCATTCAAATTAGCAATATAGTTAGGGTTAGGTTTGTTTAAATATGGGAAAGAAAGAATTTTGAATTTGAATCAACTTGATGAAACCACACAAGAAGCACTACAACTTAATATGAGAATCCAATATCAGAGGTTAAAATGACATGACACATTTATCAAGAAAAATAAGTTCAAAGTTGGTGATTGCACTTTTTTCTTTGATTCCAAATTTAATGATTTTAAGGGAAAATTCACCACTCATTGGCTAGGCTCCTATGAAGTAGAATAAGTGTTTGATAATGGATCAGTTATGATAAAGACCATTCATGGGGAGAGAGTCTCATTGATGGTTAATGGACGAAAATTCGTTCTCTACAACAAACCAGTTGGCTCAAATGATTTTATATCCCTAATGTTTCAGCAAGTCGAGATGTAAGTTATGGGTATCGATAACAATAATTCTATGACTCTTCCATTCAAAATTTTACTTTTCTAATAAAATTAAAAGGAACATGAAAAAAATAAATAAAATGCTTAGTTGTGAAAATATTTGTGAAAATATAGTCTCGTGACACATCCTAAACATGAATTTTCATTGAAAAACCAAGAAATTGGCCAATGAAAATTCCAAATAAAATATAAGTTAAATAATTTTGCTTTAAATGTTGTAAATACTTTCTCATGATAATTAGGAGAACCTAAAGAGAATAATTGTTTTTTTGAAACTCTTGTGTGTGTATATATAGTTTCAAAGATTGTGTACATGATGTACATATAGGTTATATACATCCATAAACCCTAATCTTGTTTTACTACAATGCATTCATTTTATAAATTGCTTGATCATAAGGATGATAAGTTCTTGAAAATATTTAAAGGAAAATATAATTATCTTTCATCCAAGATAAGAATACCATCAAGCATTATTTTCTATACTCAATGAAATCACAAACTTTTGTGATACCATAGGTGATATACCGTAGAAATTTAAACTGCAAGTTGAAATCCTATCAAAGAAAAACTTGGATTTAAGTAAAGATTTTGCGCAACTTAAAGTATAGAATTACAAATCAAATGGAGACAATCAAAAGCTTCATCAAGAAACGAGAACACTTAAGACCAAGAAAAAATACTAAGGATAATAATGAAAGAAATAAAGGATATGACAATAACATAACCAAATATATTTTATCTTCACTAAAGGTACCTAAATTCTACTATATATCATCATTATTAGGGAACCTAAATTAGCTATATTATCATCATCATAGGACTCGAAGTTAGCCAAATTATCATAATCTAAGGAAATTTCAACAACAAAAAGTTAGCTACATCATTAACAAATGAAAGCAAAAGCTGTAATACCCCTCTGTGTTTATGTAAACATCTTTTGTTTTGCATTGGACTATTTTTAATATGTTGGCTAGCCAGCCACGATGAACTGGTTTTAAGAACAATAATGTAAGAAGTAAATTTTATGAATAAAACTGGAAAATTAAGGGGAAAGAAACACTTGAACAAGAGATGCTTGCCCAGATCTGAAAACCAATGTGATGAATTAGAATAAGATAAAGTTTCCTTGAGGAAAAAATTCTCATTGGAAGAAAATACTAAGAAAAGTCATGGGAGAGAAAATATGGCTTTAAAGAAAAAAAAATAATAAGAAATAGCCCAGGCTATTGGGTTGTGAGAACCTTGAAAGGCGGGATGCCGCAAAGGAAAAAATCTACTGAGAATTGATGTATAAAATACATTATTCAGAATAATCAAGAGGTTATTGATTCTACGTAAGAAACTCTTGGCTCATGGGGGAACGAGACGTTTTTGGTTCAAGGTTGGTAGGAAAGGTCTTTTCTCGAGTGAGTTTTCTAGCTAGGATTTGGTTAGAGGCTTTCATTAATGTTATTTCTTATTTTTTTTTTTAGACATTCGCAAATTTGAATAATGAATCGATATGTTATAGTCTACAATTTTATGCTAACTTAATTATTTGGGTGCCTTTAATTGGGGTAACGAGTGGTTTGATAAATGTTAATGTTGATACAATTTTCATCTATATGTTAGATAACAGGAATATATGTTGTAAAAATAGAGTACAATCCAAATACCGTGTTTCTATGAATCTAGCTAGATATAAGAAATTGATAAGTAAATAATTATATGTGAATTTAATTATAAAATAGTTAGATAGATTGATTAATTTTTCATGAGTCGAGTTATTAGAAGAAAAAATGGATTTAATGGTTGATGGTTGGATGAGTTTGTATACCTCTTCTGATGCCCTATAGTAACTTATACACGAGGAGAATCCAACAATACACTAGAAGTAGATACCCTCTTCCAGTGCGTAGTTTCAATTCGTGGAACGAAACCATGATATATAGCATCACCAAGCACATAACTTTAGAATATTGTCATGAAGCGGATGCATAGAGTACCCATATGGAAGGGTAAGAGAATTTAAATGAATTGTAGTCAGTTGGGGTTATGAAGGCATAGCAGTAATACCTTCATCGAGAAAAAGAGGTAGTGAGGGAAATTAATGAGGCACAAGTATAAATTTGAGATCAAATATTAGAGAAAAATGGAAAAAAAATAGGCTTAAAGAGCAGTGAGAGTACAATACTTGACAATTCTATTAACTGGGTCTTCCATGTTCTTATAAGTCGGGAATGGAAGTTGGAAATCAAGTAAACGGAAAAAACAAGAGGTTTGTAAACCAACCACGAAATATGATGATGAAATAAAAAACCCACTATATAAAAAAAAAACTTACATTCACTTGAGCACCTTAACATTGGATATTTCATTGCATTTTTGGTTGCTGGAGAATCCAAGAGTCATTTAGTGATTGGGTAGATAAAATAACCTCATCCTGTTTCAAAGGGATGAAAACCTTTACCAACAGGTGAAGGATTAAAAAACAAATTGAGATTACCTGTATAGGGGTCAAACAGCTTGGGGAAATATTAGCTACATCATATGTGCATTCTCCACTCTGGAAAAAAAAACATATTAAGCATGTTGTCAGTCTACAATCATAATGAAAACATAAACTAGGAGGATTTAAAAGAAAAGGGTTTAAGCTTACATTGTATCTTAGCTCGGTCATGAATTGTCGCTCTCTCATGAGTTTTCATCCAGAGGCTACCCAATGAGAGTCGAAAGGTCATGGTGGTGAACGCTTCGAAGCCACCTCCCATAGTTATAGTCCATATGAATCTCACGGTGGAATTACTGACTAAATGAGGGAGAGAAGGGATTGTATAGAATTTTAGGATTTGAACAATAGATATACATCATCGATCTAAGGGGAAACATCATGACCATTGAAAAATGCAGTACACTAGCCTTGATGGAGGCCATGTGAGGTAGGTCACTTCGGTCATGGTCCGTGGAGAAGGATAACTAGGTGTTCCATTGGAAAACTTACACCTAGAGTATACTTGGTAGACCTTAGGTTTGGGAAATGGACGCCATGTTTAGGTTTAGAAATCGAGTGCCAATCCTTAATAAAACCCATAGAATAAGTGAGTTATACTATAACACAACAAAGACTATTTACTTAAGTTTGAACACAATTTATCATAGGGAGCGCTTATATGTCAATTATAAACTAAGTTCTTTTTCTATATAGAGATCTTAGTGGTAATGACATTATTTCCCAAAGGTTATGTGCACCATAATATAATACAAGAAAGAGGAAGAAAGCAACAATGAATATATACATATTAGAGTATCGTAAGCATAAAGCAAAAATAGTGGATATATGATTCGTATGTGGGTGGGGGTAAGAACCATATCGCAACTCTAGATAAAATTTCTCTCACACACACATAACACCTAAGTATTGATATAATTTTTTTATAGTGTTGACCTAGGCATATGACCAAATGGTATTAGAGCACCAATTACCACAATTTGCTTAGAAGGCACCACCATAGTCAATTGAAATATCAATAATTAAGTAAATTCAAGATATTGATAGTAATTTGTATGTTTCATATGGTACTGAAGTGAAGCAGGTTACAATAGAATGATGAATAATTATTGTCTATCCATCACAGGTGGTGAATATTTGTATGTTGAATTGGGAAATGGTAGTAGCCTACCACCGTCTCAGTTTATGGATATCATAAAAGATTTGTAGCAAGAGTTAGCACATCATTGAAGTGGTAATGAACACCAATTGAAAGCTGGTTCAGAGTAAGAAAGAATGATAAGAGAATGGACTAAAACGTCTAGCCATAAAAGTATAGAACCAAAAGGGATGGAAAGGAAAAAAGGTTGAAATAGAATAAGAGAATTCTGAAATAAGAGGTGACCGAGGTGAGTCGGGTCAGATGTCTCTAAAGTTACAGAAAGGAAAGAAGAAAATGGAGTTACAATGAGAGTTTAGGCAGATAAAACCCCCTACCTTTGATGGGGAAAAAGAGGAGGATGCAGAAGCATGGTTTCTGAACATGATCAAATATTTCTAGGTGTATGAATACAGGAGTAACTTGAAGGCCCGACTGGCTATTTATCAGTTGCAGGGAAACGTTATTCTTTGGTGGGAAGAGGTAAAAAGTGTACATATGTTAGAAGAAAATATAGTTTATTCGGAGGAATTCCAGAAAAAATTGAAGTCTCGATACCTCAGTGAGCGATACTATGATTATCATGCTATGGAATTCCATGAGTTAAGGTTGGGACAACTAACCATGGATGAGTTTGTAGAAAAAATTACAAACTTATTATGGGATGTGCTCTATATTAAAGAAGAAAAGGACAAAGTGCAATGATTTTTGAACTTTTTATCAGCCTCTTATAAAGAAAGGATTGAAATCAACAATCATAAATCAATGCATGAGGCAGTAAGAAAAGGCAGGTTGCGATATAAATAGTAACAAACCGATTGAAACACCTCATAAATCCTTTTTGGACCATCAAGAGAAACTACATTTCTTTCAATCTCGCATCGTTCGCAGACACAGCTGAATCCCCACGCCCTGGAAGCGGCCTGGCGAACATGGTAGGGAAGAAGAACGTCGAAATAGGGAATGGTGATTTCTTCCCCTTCATTGATGTCCTTGGTGGCATGAATACTCATAACATCGCCGACGTTGATTCTAGATGCATTTGGCAGGCAAGAATGGTTGATGAAAGATGGAATCAACCAGATGCCGTAGTAGCGCCTCTTTTCAGCGGGATTTATCCAATTACTTCGGTTTTCTTGAGAAATATCATCAAACGCGATCGTTTTTAATATCCGGAGGATACCATTGTTACCGAGATTCTCATATTCTTGACTGATCGTCTCCTGCGAAATTGTGGCGCTCTTAGGATAGTCAATCACATGCTCTGGCAATTTGGGGATGAAACTTCTGAAGGGGCAAGTAGGGTTAGGGTTTAGGGAAAGGAAAAGTGATAGTACATTATGATCTTTTCCCTGGTCGAGGGCATTTACCAAATTCGGAAATAAGCCATTGGCCATGGGAACGTGTATAAAAGGAAAACTATAATTATCGCAAGTAGCCAAAGCTCTGCAAATGAGCAACACTGTCCCAGCTTTTACAGACTCGGTAACGAACAGTCCCTTTCCGTGCCCGTTGGCCGAGTTCTTGATTTCGACAGGTCCAATGAAATCAAGATTCGGTTTGCAATCATTTGCACATCCTGGTACGCCCGCTATGGCTTCGCCTACACGATAATATTCAATACACTTTTGCCTATAGAAATCGGTGAGGGATTTCCTTGCTTCCGCGTCGGCGTCGAATGAAACATCGTTAAGCAACCAATGCGCAGCCCTATTGCTTCCCAAAGATAGATGAGATTCAATTTTCGGGCGCACTATTTCCATGGGAGGATATCTGAAACTGATGATGTCGCAGGCATTGGCCTCGAGGAGAGCCTCGGAGTAACGACCGAGTCCAATGTACGCCCGCGATCCCTTGGAGTGCAGTTCGAACAAAATGTTCTTCCGATTTGCTTTATGTTTGAAAGCGTATTTACCTTGAGAAATGGTTTTCTTGCATTTAGTGAAATTCCGGATACATAGCTCCCATTCTTGGGCATCATACGCGCGCTTTCCATTCTTTATCCACTGCTTATATCTCGTTGGCCTGTATTCCGGGAACGTCTCTATTCTCCTAACCGACCAAGGATTGTCGACGTGCAGCCAAATAAAGCCGTCCTCTGCTTTAACCAAATAAGGCTCCTTGATCGCTATTTTTAAGCCTTTTGGGTATTTTTTTGCAGCATAAGATTGATTCATCGAGAGGAAATTTGGAGCGATGATGGAAACAGCAATGAAATTCTCCGTGTCCTCTTCTTTCATGACGGTATAAATTCTACCGAACTTAAAGGGATCAACGCAGAGTTCCCCACACAAAACCGTGAACTCGTTCGTTAACCCAATGAACAAATCACGGAGATGAACTGGAACGAGATCATGTATGCGTTCTGGACGCTTGTGCGGATTTTGAACGCTATTGATTTCATCGGGTGTGTCAGTGAGGCAGAAATATTCTCCAGCCAAGAGTCCAGCGAATTTCTCCTGGGCTCCATTATGAACGCTTATAACAGTTTCTCTATCAAAGCGAGAAATAAGTGTTGCAGTGGAATAAGAGAGTGGGCCTAGGCCAAAAATCTCAACAAGGCTCCCGATATTCTGTAATGTAGAAGGCATATCTGGTGGCCGAATTTGCATGAGTGCCTTTGCTTCTGCCATTGCTGCTGCTTCCTCCTCCTCCTGAACTAGGTTTATTTCCAGTGGGTTGTCTTCTGCGTCCTCATCCTGAATTTGTATTATTTCCGATTGGTTCTTTCGTGCTTCCTCTTCCTGAACATGGGTTATTTCCTGCTGGTTCTCCATCTGTACAAGAAAGGGCGGTTAGGGTAGCAGTCCCAGTGCTATGCAGAACTTTTGTTGCTTTGTTTCGTTTAAGAGATGATCGGGAATTTGAAACGCCAACGCCAATATTTTGAATATACCATCATGACGTCCCGACTATATAAATTTCGGCATCGCAAAAACATGGCCGTTTGGAAGTGAAATCTGTATAATAGCAAACAGAACAACCGTCGTTTGCTTCGTTTACCGGTGAAACCCTTGTGCTGAGCGCAGTCAGTTATTGGTGCATGGAGAGCTTTTGCAAATGCTGCAAGGCTGACAAATCGAACGCTCTAATTTTAGTATTGGTATGTTGGGGATTTTTCTGTTAAAATTCTAAAAACAACAAAAACTTAACATAGAGATAATGATCTGTTTTGCTCTTCATGATCTTAACACAACATAGGGAAACTTTTAAAATTATTTCTAGAAGAGAGTATTACACACCCATAAAAATATTTGTATTCATTAAAATAAAATTTATGATACAAAATTCATCCTCTTTTACTCAGAGGGATTCACACACAAAAAAATATGCAGTGCTACTCCATTTATTCATTTCCCATTTCATACTGCTGTATATTGCTAACATTTGCTTCTACCTTGTCTCTCACTCACTCTCTCAACAACTCAACAGTCTACAATACAATTTTTTTTTTTTGAATCTGAATGATTTAATTAACAGAAATGGAGTCCCATGCTGTGAACTGCTCGAGGCTGTCCTTCTCGTCCTTGACTAAGCGGCATATTAACTGTGGTAGATGAAAATTCAATGTCTTATTTCTCGGCCATACTGTGAATTAAAAGCAGTCGCCTGCTATGCTGTACTGCTCCATGCTTGCTTTAACTAGTTCGGTGCCACTGAGAAATATCAAAGGTTTATTCAAGCATATTATCTTTATCGGGTCCTCCTTTCGGGTTGCATTGCATATCGCAGTTGGTCGATCCTCTGTTTCTTCATATATTTGAAAATATATAAAAACGCTGTAAAACGCAAAAAAAATTTGCCTTTGGGCGGATTTCAACCATTATACAATTTGCCTTTGGAAACCCATTGGTTCCGGGCTTCATCGCATAGCGCGCATATATGAAACATTGTGCACCCTTGGTTTCCCCGATTGCGATATGCTCATTACGATCTATTATAACTTATGTTTGAAAAAAATATTAAAACACGGGGAAAAAAAGAGGCCGCTGCGGAACTGAAATAATATGAAACAAAATGTTAAACGCCCATCAGGTCCGGCTCATCGGGTCGCAACATAACTCATGGTAAAGCCCGCCCCTTTATTATCGCCGATAGGATACACTGATAGCCATATCAGCGATCGCTCACCACACAATAATAAAGCCCTTTTGTAAGTCCTCTATTGCGACTTCGCCAATGTGATGCCGGCGATCGCTCATCGGCGATGTTTCCATGCTGCTACACGGCACAACTGTTGCGCAGTTGAAATTACATTTTCAACACTCCCCTTTAATTTCAACTGCTGGGTTAGCAGTCATACCCAAACACTTCCTCAAAAATTCAAAGCTTTTCTGATCCAATGGCTTTGTCAGAATGTCTGCTACCTGTTCCTGAGTCCTGCAATGTTGTAAAGTGATTTCTCCATTGCTTACCAATTCTCTGATATAATGGAACCTTGTGTCGATGTGTTTCATTCTCTTATGAAACACTGAATTCTTTGATAGTGCAATAGCTGAGCTATTGTCACAAAAAATCACTGTTGCTTTCGCTTACTCTTGGCCTAAGCTCCTTAACATTCTTCTCATCCAAACTGCTTGACATGTGCTGCTGTAGCTACCACATATTCTGTCTCTGCTGTAGACAACGCCACGATAGGCTATTTTTTAGAAGCCCATGAAATGGCTCATGAACCCATGTGAAAAACATAACCGGAAGTCCTTTTCTGATCATCTCCACTTCCAGCCCAATCGCTATCAGTATATCCAACTAAATCTGAACATTCTGAAACAATATATAAAATTCCAAGCATTTTAGTACCTTTGAAATACCTCAGAATTCTTTTTGCTGCCTGCCAATGTGCTTCTTTTGGCCTCTCCATGAATCTGGAAATCAAACTAACAGCAAACATTATATCCAGCCTAGTTGCAGTTAAATACGTGAGGCTGCCAACTATGCTCTTATATTAGCTAGGATCAAAATCCTTGCTGCTATCCTCTTTGCTGAGTTTTAATCCCATTACCGTGGGACTCATCGTTCCCTTGCACTCTTGCATATTAAATCTGCCCAACACTTCATTTACATATCTTGCTTGAGAGATAAAAATTCCATTTTCATTTTGATATACTTCTATTCCTAAGAAGTATCTCAGCAAACCCATGTCAGTCATCTCAAATTCTTCTTTCACGACTGATTTGAAATTTTCAATGAGATAGTCATCATTACCTGAAAAAATTACATCATCAACATACAATACTACAATTAAAATCTTACCATCCTTTTCTTTGATGTAGACGGTGGGTTCTCCCTCACATTTGTCAAACTCATTTTCCAGTAGATAGGAATCTATCCTACTGTACCACACTCTTAGCGCTTGCTTCAGCCCATAAAGAGCTTTCTTCAATCTGTATACTTTGTGTTCTTGGCCTTTCTTCTCATAGCCTAGAGGCTGTTCAATATAGACCTCCTCCTTTAACACTCCATTTAGGAATGCTGACTTCACGTCCATTTGGTAAACTTTCCACTTATTTTGTGTTGCTATGGACAACACTGCTCTCACGGTTTCCATTCTTGCAACTGGTGCGAAAGTTTCCTCATAATCTCTCTCATACTACTGCTTGTATCCCTTGACAACCAGCCTTGCCTTGTGTCTTTCAATTTTGCCTTCAGCATTGCACTTGGTCTTATAGACCCATTTGACTCCAATGACTTCTTTACCTGGTAACTCACCAAATCCCATGTCTTGTTTCTTCTATGGCATCATTTCCCCATCTACTTCTATCCATTTCTATCTTTAATTGCATCTTCGAAATGATAGGATCATCAACATGACAATACAAGGCAAATAAGGAATTCATTCCTTCATCATAAATGTCACTTAAGTTTCTAAAATTTTTACCTCTTTCATTTGGTGTGCAAGTTCTTGAAGATGCACTTGAATCTCCTCCTTGTGGAGTGCTTGGGGAAGCACTCTCATTTATCCTCAAAGGTGTTCCTTGCTGTCCTTGTGTTGGCGTTGCTATTTGGGGATGTATTTCAGCCATCTCCTCATCATCTTCATCATGAGACAAACAATTTTTAACATTAATTGTTTTCTCTATGCTTCCATCCCAAGCTTCCTCCTCAATAAATTGAACATCTCTGCTCACAAAGAACTTCTTGGTAGATGGAATATACAACCTATAAGCTTTGGATTCCTCACTGTATCTAATGAAGATACATTTCTCCCCTTTGCTATCCAACTTCTTCCTTAGCTGATCTGGAATGTGTGCATAGGCCACACATCCAAAAACTTTCATGTGGGTGACTCCTTGCTTTCTCCCACTCCATGCTTCTTCAGTCACTTTTTTCATCACAACTTTTTTTGGGCATCTATTCAAAATATATGCTGCACAATTTACAGCTTCTGCCCATTAATCATTTGGCAAATGCTTTTCCTTTAGCATGTTCCTCGCCATATCCGTGATTGTTTTATTCTTCCTTTCGGAAACTCCATTTTGCTGTGGGGTGTACTTTGCTGTAAATTGCTTGTGTATTCCATTTTCTCTACAAAACGTAGAAATTCCTTGGAGATATACTCACCTCCTCTATCAGTTCTCAAAACTTTGATACGCAACCCACTTTTATTTTACACAAGTGCTTTGAAAGTTCATAATTTTTCAAACACCACTTTTATTCTTCAAGAAATAAACCCAAGTTTTTCTTGTAAAATCATCAATAAATGTTAGAAAATATTGGTTGCCTGCTAAAGATGAATTTTGCATCAGTCCACATAAGTCTAAGTGGACAATTTCTAAGGGTGCCTTTGCCCTTATGCTTTTCCCTGAAGGAAAACGTTCTCTGTGTTGCTTCCCCAAAATGCAACCTTCACAAAGGCTGTCAGGTTTCTCTATCAATGGTAATCCTCTTACCATTCCTTTTCTACTCAACAAGTTAAGACCTCCAAAGTTGAGATGTCCAAATGTCAAGTGCCACATCCAATTTTCATCCTTTGGCACACTTTGGAAAGCCTCTTTGGTAACTGCTGCAATTACTTCTTTGTTTTTCAAATCTACTCTAATTATAACAGGGAACATTCTGTTCCTTATCATCTTCACTTCAGCAATACATCGTTTACTGGGTGCTCTATCCATGATGGTGCATACATCATTCTCAAAGAAAACATTGTAACCCTATTGAACAAGCTGTCCAATACTTAAGAGGTTACACTTCATTCCAGGAACATAATAGACATCTGCTATGGTTTTCTTTTCACCTTTCTTTGTAAATATTTTCACTTCTCCTTTTCCCATAAAAGAAATTTTACTATTAGTCCCAAGTGTGACTTGTGACTTCACACTCTGATCTAAAGCAGAAAACAAAGTTATGTTTCCTGTCATATGGTTGCTGCAACCGGAGTCTAGAAACCATATGTCTTCACTGTTTGTTTCAGCCATATCACAATCTAACAATACATTATCTTGGATATTTTCTCTAGTGATATTTGCACTAGATCTATTACTCATATCATGCTACTTCTTCCTACATTAATTGGCATAATCTCCATATTTTTTACAATAATAACATTGGACATTAGATTTTTCATACCTTTGTCCTTGAGCATGATATTGTCCACTTTGTTGGTTGGTGCCTTGGCCTTGGTTATAATTTGGATTACTACCTCTTCTTTGAGCATTTCCTGGACTATTTCTTCCACCTTTGTTTTGGCTTCTGCCTCTTTTTCTCTTGTTTCCTCTGCCTTGACCTCTTCCTCTTCCAAAAGACATCTGGGTCTTAAAGGCTTGCTCTAGAGATCAATTTTCATTTCTACTCAACCTCTGCTCATGTGTTACCAGTGATGCATGTAGCTTATCAACTGAGAAGTTTGAGAGATCCTTTGTCTCTTCTATGGTGGTGACAATCACATCAAACTTTGAGGGTAGGACCCTCAATAGTTTCTCCACAATCCTCCTTTCTTCAAGAACTTCTCCATGAGACCTTATCTATGTGACTAGTCCAATCACATGTGTAAAGAACAAGTCAATATTGTCTTACTCCTTCATGCACAGGTTCTCAAAATCTCTCCTCAACAATTGTAGTTTTGTTGTCTTCACTTTCTCCATGCCTTGATAGGCTGTCTTGAGAGTTTTCCATACTTCTTTGGATGTCTTGGCTGCTACTATCTTTGGAAACACACTCTCATGCACTGCTTGATACAAAAATACAAGGGCTTTGGAATCCTTCTTTCTATTGCTCTTCAACAAATCTTTCTCTTCTTGAGTTAATCTGTTAAACTCATTTTCATCTGCTGGTTCTTCAAACCCATCTTGAATTAATTCCCATAAATCTTGTGAGGAAAATAGGGCTCTCATGGTTATTGCCCAATAGTCATAGTTTTTTCCATTAAACTATGGGAGCTGAGTATTAAACATACTCATGCTAGTGCTGGTGCTGGTGCTGGTGCTAGCCATTCTTGCAGTCCTTAACTATGCTTTAAAATGCTTGACTGTGTATTAAAATAACTCACTTTTTTCAACAACAACATAAAAAAAAACTTTGAGAAATACCTGAAATCTTTCTTGACTGAGTCTTCACTCTACTGAGGAAGTTGCTACGGCAAAACGAATCTTCCTTCAGCTTCTTTGACACCTTTCAAAGAGCCTGGACAAGCTCTGATACCAATGTTGGGGATTTTTTTGTTAAAATCCCAAAAACAACAAAAACTGAACACAGAGACAATGCTCTGTTTTGCTCTCCAGGATCTTAACAGAGGGAATATTTTAAAATTATTTCTGAGAATAGAGTATTACACACCCATAAAAATACTTGTATTCATTAAAATAAAATTTCTGATACAAAATTCATCCTCTTTCACTCAGAGGGATTCACACACAAAAAAAATATGCAGTGCTACTCCATTTATTCATTTCCCATTTCATACTACACTGTTGCGTATTGCTAACATTCGCTTCTACCTTGTCTCTCACTCACTCTCTCAACAACTCAACAGTCTACGATACAAATTTTTTCGCTTGAATCTGAATGATTTAATGAACAGAAATGGAGTCCCATGGTGTGAACTGCTCGAGGCTGTCCTTCTCATCCTTGACTAAGTGGCATATTAACTGTGGTAGTTGAAAATTCAATGTCTTCCTTCTCGGCCATACTGCTTGCTTTAACTAGTTTGACGCCACTGAGAAATACCAAAGGTTTATTCAAGCATATTATCTTTATCGGGTCCACCTTTCGGGTTGCATTGCATATCGCAGTTGGTCGATCCTCTGTTTCTTCATATATTTGAAAATATATAAAAACGTTGTAAAACGCAAAAAAAAAAATTTGCCTTTGGGCGAATTTCAACCATTATACAATTTGGCTTTGGAAAGCCATCGGGTCCGGGCTTCATCGCATAGCGCGCATATATGAAAAATTGTGCACCCTTGGTTTCCCCGATTGCGATATGCCGATCACTATCTATTATAACTTATGTTTGAAAAAAAACATTAAAACATGGGGAAAAAAAAGAGGCCGTTGTAGAACTGAAATAATATGAAACAAAATGTTAAACGCCCATCGGGTCCGGCTCATCGGGTCGCAACATAACTCATGGTAAAGCCCGCCCCTTTGTTATCGCCGATAGCGATATGCCAATAGCCATATCGGCGATCGCTCATCACACAATAATAAAACGCTTTTGTAAGTCCTCCATTGCGACTTCGCCAATGCGATGTCGGTGATCGCTCGTCAGCGATGTTTCCATGCTGCTGCACGGCTCAACCATTGCGCAGTTGAAATTACATTTTCAACATGGTAGCGTTTTCAGGTTAATTGAAGTTCGCATTTTATTTGTATGAAATTCGAGTGAATGGGGTATATTAGAAATTGGCTAAAATCTTGTTTCTTATTTTAAATGAATCTATGAGAGTTTTGAGATTTTTCGGGAGAAACAACAATTTTCGAAGTGAAGTGTAATTAATAGGAGTAAATTCTCGATTGCTTGACATTTAATTTTTTCTTTCCCAAACTTAATAAATATTCTACAAAAATTTATGGTTTTACTTAAGGATATTCTATCATGAATATTATTTTTAAAAACTATTTTTATATGAGTTGGTCTAACAAAGATCTTGTATGGTTTGTGAAAGTAATAAGAGGACTTAAGTATTCACTAGGCATCGTTGATTTCTTCCCCAAATTGCAATTGGATCAGTTTAATTTCTAAAAGTACCACTATAGTCTTTACACAAAATCACAATCATCTCAACACATGGCTCACAGGCTAAATTAGTGGGATTTGGACCTCCAATCACATACTTTACATAATACTTCATAACATAGTCATCACCAATTAACCTACCCGAATATGGAATTCTAAAAGAGCATATGAGCATGGACTTTGATTTAGTTATGTGTGATCAGGTTGTGAAGCCATTTAATATGGTCTCTATGGGTGCAACCACATATTTAGTCACTATTTCAAAGCACCCCATGACTTGAGTATAAGACCTCATGGGAAATGAACCTTTCCCAATGGTCAAAAACTCCTTTCTTTCCACCAAAAGATCCAAGCCCTTTGGGAAATAAATATTGAGCCTAAAAAATGTCATGAATCTATGATTTGTTAAAGAAGATGAAATCTTTGATATTCTTAAAGCTTGTTATGATGGACCTTGTGGTGGGAATTTGGTAGATAAAATAAGTACCCATAAAATCTTTAATCAAGGTTGTTATTAGCCATCTTTATTCAATGATACAATATAATATGTTTGAAGTTGTGATAGCTATCAAAGGATCATCTAACCAATAGGATCTAATGAAATGCCCCCGACATCCACAAGTTCTTATAAAACCATTTGAAAAATGGGCTTTATATTTTGTTAGACTAGTCAACCCTAAGTAAAAATGAAAGAGTTACATCTTGATATGTACTATCTATGTTACCAAATGGGAAGAATCTAAGAATTAGAAAGGGATTTTGAGTATTTAGTGGTCAATTTTCTTTTTGAATACATCTTTTCTAGATTTATAATTCCTCGAGAGATTTCCACTAACCAGGTAGCAATGGTTACCTCCAAGTTAGTACAAAAAGTAGTGGATAAATATAAGATTAAGCACAAAAATTTGTACCCCTTATCACCCGCAAGCCAATGGTAAAGTAGAATCAACTAATGATATTTTAGAAGCAATCATGATTAAGATAGTCCAACTACATATTAAGGACTAGGCACATATTCTTCTAGAAGCTTTGTTGTCATATAGAACAACTTGGAGAATTATTATTGGTTTTACTCCTTATGAACTAGTTTTTCATAAATACATTCCTTTTCCTATTGAATTCCAGGTCTAAGCATTCAAATTAGAAATATAGTTAGGGTTAGGCTTGTTTAAATCTCAAAAAGAAAGAATTTTGAATTTGAATCAACTTGATGAAACTACACAAGAAGCACTACAACTTAATATGAGAATCCAATATCAGAGGTTAAAATGACATGACACATTCATCAAGAAAAATAAGTTCAAAGTTGGTGATTGCACTTTTGTCTTTGATTCCAAATTTAATGATTTCAAGGGAAAATTCACCACTCATTGGCTAGGCTCCTATGAAGTAGAATAAGTGATTGATAATGGATCAGTCATGATGAAGACCATTCATGGGGAGAGAGTCTCATCGATGGTTAATGGACGCAAATTGTTCTCTACAACAAACTAGTTGGCTTAAATGATTTTATATCCCTAATGTTTCAGCAAGTCGAGATGTAGGTTATGGGTATTGATAACAATAATTCTATGACTCTTCCATTCAAAATTCTACTTTTCTAATAAAATTAAAAGCAACATGAAAAAAATAAATAAAATGTTTAGTTGTGAAAATATAGGCTCCTGACACATCCTAAACTTGAATTTTCATTGAAAAACCAAGAAATTGGCCAATGAAAATTCCAAATAAAATATACGTTTAATAATTTTGCTTTTGTAAATACTTTCTCATGATGATTAGGAGAATCTAAGTAGAATAATTGTTTTTTGAAACTCTTGTATATATATATATTATATATATATATATAGAGTTTTAAAGATTGTGTACATGATGTACATATAGGTTATATATACATCCAAAAACCCTAATCTTGTTATACTACAATGCATTCATTTTGTAGATTGGTTGATCCAGGATGATAAGTTCTTAAAGAGATTTAAAGATAAGTTCTTAAAGAGATTTAAAGGAAAATATAATTATCTTTCATCCAAGATAAGAATACCATCAAGCATTATTTTCTATACTGAATGAAATCACAACCTTTTGTGATACCATAGGTGATATACCATAGAAATTTAAAGTGCAAGTCTAAATCCTATCAAAGCAAAACTTGGATTTAAGTCAAGATTTTGTGCAACTTAAAGTATAGAATTACAAATCAAATGGAGACAATCAAAAGCTTCATGAAGAAACGAGAACACTTGAGACCTAGAAAAAAGACTAAGGATAATAATGAAATAAATAAAGGATTTGACAATAACATAACCAAATATATTTTATCTTCACTAAAGGTACCTAAATTCTACTATATATCATCATTATTAGGGGAACCTAAATTAGTTATATCATCATCATAGGACTTGAAGTTAGCCAAATTATCCTAATCACAACAAAAAGTTAGCTACATCATCAACAAATGAAAGCAAAAGCTGTAATACGTCTCTGTGTTTATGTAAATATCTTTTGTTTTGCGTTGGACTATTTTTAGTATGTTGGCTAGCAAGCCATGATGAACTGGTTCTAACAACAATGATGTAAGAAATAAATTTTATAAATAAAACTGGAAAATTAAGGGGAAAGAAACACTTAAGTAAGAGATGCTTGCCAAGATCTGGAATCCAATGTGACGGATTAGAATAAGATAAAGTTTCGTTGAGGATTATCCTCATTTGAAGAAAATACTAAGAGAACTCATGGAAGAGAAAATATGGCTTTAAAAGAAAAAAAAATAATAAAAAATAGCCCAGGCTATTGGGTTGGGAGAACCTTGAAAGGTGGGATGCCGCAAAGGAAAAAATCTACCGAGGATTGATGTATAAAATACATTATTCAGAATAATCAAGAGGTTATTGATTCTATGCAAGAAATTCTCGGCTCATGGGGAACCAGAGGTTTTTGGTTCAATGTTAAGAGAAAAGAGTTTTCTCGAGTGAATTTTGTAGCTAGGATTTGGTTAGAGGCTTTCATTATTATTATTTCATATTTTTTTTTTATACATTTGCAAATTTGAATAATGAATCAATATGTTATAAGTCTAAGATTTTATGTTAACTTAATTATTTGGGTGCCTTTAATTGGGGTAACCAGTGGTCTGATAAATGTTAATGTTGATACGGTTTTCATTTATATGCTAGATAATAGGAATCTATGTTGTAAAAATAGAGTATAATGCAAAGACCGTGTTTCTATGAATCTAGCTAGATATAAGAAATTGATAAGTAAATAATTATATGTGAATTTAATTATAAAATAGTTAGATAGATTGATTAATTTTTCATGAGTCTAGTTATTAGAAGAAAAAATGGATTTAATGGTTGATTGTTGGATGAGTTTGCATATATTTCCTTGAGTTAAATTATTGATTAATTTTATCACACACAATACATAATCGATTTTCTATTCAAATACTATATTTTGCTAAGGTATCATTGCAATCCACTTATCTATGTTGGGGAGAGAAAAACAATTCTGGTAAAAGAGGAAAGGTTTACCATAATCGTTGTGATAATTCTTATAGTCAATGAAGAACATAGATTTTTAACTGTGTATGGAACTTGCATGACATAAGTTCCTGTAGGAAGGTGAAGTTAGATAAACTCCACTCAATCAGGAGATGAGGGATATGATTATCTGAAGAGAACAACATGAGACATTCGAATCAATTTTCAAGTTTATGATCAAGTCAAAACCTCAGGATATAGACCTATTAGAGTCACCTAAGTATTCTGAGGGGACTATGCAATAGAGACCCTAGTAGAAAGCAGGGGCAATCAAAGAATTAATTCCCAGTAACCTAATAGAGTTATCTTATGAGATGTCTGAAATAGGAATATAAATAATTTCTACAATTTAAAGCTAAATCAAATAAATCTAAAATTAAATAGTACTTTCTCATAATACCTTGGAATTTAAATGATAAATGCTTCATGGGTTCATAAATTGGAATTAGTACATAATGATGAATAAACTACTCATCCATAAGTAGTAAACTCAGAGACTTTATGTAACAAAGTATTCATTGGAATGTAGTAGAAACTTCTAGTTATAAATAGTAATAAAAGGATTCTGTATTACAACGCGTTCAAGTGGAAGTCAAATAAATTAAGACCCAAGACCAATTACAACTGCGTGTGACATACAATAGATTGAAGAAAGTATAAAATCACCACAAATCGACCTTTAGAATTTGATAAGTAATCTAATTAATGAATATGCTATGGTACAAATCGACAGAGATATGTGTATACACTGTTTAAAATAGATGCATGCATTAGGAATGTTGGCAGTAATGAAAATAATTAATATTTAAGTAGGAACTGATATCATATATACAAGTACTCCAGGATAAATTGAACTATGAGTATTATTAGGATTTAAGCTATAATTTCCAAAAGGAAAATGAACATAATAATAAGAAAAAGAAGGGAACAATGAAAGTGCGCATGCATATAAAAATATTATAATATTTTTACTACAGATAAACCAAACAGTTGGTGCATAGGTAAGACAAAGTTAAAAGATAAATGGTAAACACAATGATATCAACGTGTATTGCATGGAAGGGTGATATTACATATATTGAATGTTTCGATTTCCATAGAAAATATAGTAAAAGCTTCCTTCATGGAAAACAACAAAACCAATACACAATGTTTGCATCTCGAGGTTGCAAGGAAAAAAGAAAAGAAAAAGAGTATACCTCTTTTGATGCGTCATAGTAACGTATACACAAGGAGAATCCAACAATACACTAGAAGTAGGTACCCTTTTCCATTGAGTAGTAGAAGTAGATACCCTCTTCCAGTGCGTAGTTTCAATTCGTGGAACGAAACCATGATATATAGCATCACCAGGCACATAACTTTAGAATATTGTCATGAAGGGGATGCATAGAGTACACACCTAGAAGGGTAAGAGATATATTAGGGTACACCTGAATTTAAATGAGTTGTAGTCAGTTGGGGTTATGAAGGGATAACAGTAATACCTTCATCGAGAAAAAGAGGTAGTGAGGGAAATTAATGAGGCACAAGTATAAATTTGAGATCAAAGACTAGAGAAAAATGGAAAAAAAATAGGCTTAAAGAGCAGCGAGAGTACAATACTTGACAATTCTATTAACTAGGTCTTCCATGCTCTTGTAAGTTGGGAATGGAAGTTGGAAACCAGGCAAACGAAAAAAACAAGAGGTTTTTAAACCAACCACGAAATATGATGATGAAATAAAAAACCCACTATATAAAAAAAAACTTACATTCACCTGAGCACCTTAACATTGGATATTTCACTGCATATTTGGTTGCTGGAGAATCCAAGAGTCATTTAGTGATTGGGTAGATAAACTAACCTCATCCTGTTTCAAAGGGATGAAAAACTTTACCAACAGGTGAAGGATTAAAAAACAATTTGAGATTACCTGTATAGGGGTCAAACAACTTGGGGAAATATTAGCTACATCATATGTGCATTCTCCACTCTGGAACAAAAAAACATATTAAGCATGTCGTCAATCTACAATCATAATGGAAACATAAACTAGGAGGATTTAAAAGAAAAGGATTTAAGCTTACATTGTATCTTAGCTCGGTCATGAATTGTTGCTCTCTCATGAGTTGTCATCTAGAGGCTACCCAGTGAGAGTTGAAAGGTCATGGTGGTGAACGCTTTGAAGGCCATCTCCCATAATTATAGTCCATATGAATCTCATGGTGGAATTATTGACTAAATGAGGGAGAGAAGGGATTGTATAGAATTTTAGGATTTGAACAATAGATATAAATCATCGATCTAAGGGGAAACATCCTGACCATTGAAAAATGCAGTACACTAGCCCCGATGGAGGCCATGTGAAGTAGGTCACTTCGGTCATGGTCTGTGGAGAAGGATAACTAGGTGTTCCATTGGAAAAACTTACACCTAGAGTATACTTGGTAGACCTTAGGTTTTGGAAATGAACGACATGTTTATGTTTAGAAATCGAGTGCCAATCCTTAATAAAACCCATAGAATAAGTGAGTTATACTATAACACAGCAAAGACTATTTACTTAAGTTTGAACATAATTTATCATAGGGAGCGCTTATATGTCAATTATAAACTAAGTTATTTTTCTATCTAGAGATCTTAATGGTAATGACATTATTTCCCAAAGGTTATGTGCACCATAATATAAGACAAGAAGGAGGAAGAAAGCAACAATGAATGTATACATATTAGAGTATCGTAAACATAAAACAAAAATAGTGGATATATTATTCGTATGTGGGTGGGGGTAAGAACCATATCGCAACTCTAGATAAAATCACACACACACATAACACCTAAGTATTGATATAATTTTTTTATAGTGTTGACCTAGTCACATGACCAAATGGTATTAGAGCACCAATTACCACAATTTACTTAGAAGGCACCACCATAGTCAATAGAAATATCAATAATTAAGTAAATTCAAGATATTGATAGTAATTTGTATGTTTCACACGGTACTAAAGTGAAGCAGGTTACAATAGAATGATGAAGAATTATTGTCCATCCATCACAGGTGGTGAATATTTGTATGTTGAATTGGGAAATGGTAGTAGCCTACCACCGTCTCAGTTTATGGATATCATAAAATATTTGTAGCAAGAGTTAGCACATCCTTGGAGTGGTAATGAACACCTATTGAAAGCTGGTGTAGAGTAAGAAAGAATGATAAGGGAATGGACTAAAAAGTCTAGCCACAAAAGTATAGAACCAAAAGGGATGGAAAGGAAAGAGGTTGAAATAGAATAAGAGAAGTCTGAAAGAAGAGGTGAGTTGGGTCAGATGTCTCTAAAGTTACAGAAAGGAAAGAAGAAAATGGAGTTACAATGAGAGTTTAGGCAGATAAAGCCCCCTACCTTTGATGGGGAAAAAGAGGAGGATGCAGAAGCATGACTTCTGAACATGATCAAATATTTCTAGGTGTATGAATACAAGAGTAACTTGAAGGCCCGATTGGCTATTTATCAGTTGCATGGAAAACTTATTCTTTGGTGGGAAGAGGTAAAAAGTGTACATATGTTAGAAGAAAATACAGTTTATTTGGAGGAATTCCAGAAAAATTTAAGTCTTGATACCTCAGTGAGCGATACTATGATTATCATGCTATGGAATTCCATGAGTTAAGGTTGGGACAACTAACCATGGGTGAGTTTGTAGAAAAAATTACAAACTTATTATGGTATGTGCTCTATATTAAAGAAGAAAAGGCCAAAGTGCAATGATTTTTGAACTGTTTATCAGCCTCTTATAAAGAAAGGATTGAAATCAACAATCATAAATCAATGGATGAGGCAATAAGAAAAGGCAGGTTGCGATATAAATAGTTAAAAAATAGAGGTGAAACTGTAAAACTGTGGAAAAACAAGGATATAACCAAGCTTCGAATGAGTGCAAAAAGACAAAAACCGCCTTACCTTCTGAATTTTGGGAAGGATCATCAAGGAAGAATTTGAGTAAGGAAAATGTGCTTCTGCGTGCACATTCTTACACTAGATCAAAGCCTACATAATTGAATAGCAAACAAAATGGTGGGATAAAGGAGAGGAAACCATTGAAGTGTTGGGGTTGTGGCGAACCGCACTTACTAAGGGATTTCCCGCACAATTCGAGATCTATCCAGAATATATAAGCAATCCATTAGAGAATGACTATGAATGATGTTGCCAAAAATATTCCTAAGATTAGTGTAGCACTAGAAAGTTAACAGGTTGAGCATCAATCTACTATGATTGAGATTTAAGGTACCATTATAAAGTAAATTTTGTCTGTATTAATTGATCGAGGGGCTAGTTTAAGTTACATTAGTCCCTAAATTGTAGAAATATGTAATTTGAAATATGATAAATTTAAGAATACATGGTTGGTACAATTAGAAATGGGTACCAAAAGAAAGGTGACTAGTTGAATAAAAAAATGTTACATTTATTTAAATTTTTATTCCATAGAAACAAATTTAAATATTCTTCCCTGAGGATATTCTGATGTATTGATAGGCATGGATTGGTTGGAGAAACATGGAGTTGTTATAAATTGTTTAGAGAAAATAATAAGTTATGTGGGTTGAAGTGGATAAACTTGGTCAATTGTATGAAAACCAAAACCAATATTGATTTGACAAATTTCAGCTTTACAGTTGAAAAGGTGTGTAAGGAAAGAATGTTAGTTATACATGATGCAGGTAGAAACAAGTGAATGGAAAATAAAAAGAGAAAATTTAAATACTTTACCTGTCCTTGATGAATTCTAAGATATGTTTCCAAAATAGGTTCCAGGCTTACCCCCTCGCAGAGACATAGATTTTTCAATTGACTTGCTGCCAGGTGCCATCCCCGTGTCTAGAGATTGGTATCAAATGAGCATACGAGAGTTACTAGAATTGAAAATGCAATTGCAGGAGCTATTGAACATAAGTTACATCAAGTCCATTGTCTCAACATGGGGGGCTCCTATACTTTTTGTCAAGAATAATGATGGCACATTTAGAATGTGCATTCATTATCGTCAGTTGAATAAGTTAACTATTAAGAACAAATACCTACTCGCTTGAATTGATGATCTGTTCGATTAAGTGAGGGGAGAAATTGTATTTTCAAAAATTGATTTTACAACTCGCTATCATAAACTATGAATAAAATATGAATATATTCATAAAACAACCTTTAGAACCGAATACAATCACTATGAGTTCGTAGTGTTACCCTTTGGTCTCACTAACATGACAACAACCTTTATTTGCTTGATGAACAATATACTCCACAAATATCTTGATAATTTTGTGCCAGTATTCATAGATGACATTTTAGTGTATTAAAAAAATGAATAACAAGACAAGGAACATATGAAACTAATGTTTCAAACATTAAGATAACAACAACTATATGAAACTCAGCAAATGTGAGTTTTTCAAAGACAAAATACAATATGTAGGACATGTTACTTCCAAGGAGGGACTATCCGTTAATCCCAAGAAGGTTATGGTTATCATGAACCGACCCATACCAAAGGATGTGTCAGCAATTCGCTCATTTATGACAATCACAAGATATTATCGAAGGTTTATAGAGGGCTTTTAAAAGTTGGCTTTTCCTATTACTTCCCTATAGAAAAAGGGAGCAAATTTTGTGTGGACCACCAAATGTCAAGAAAGTTTTGACAAAATAAAACAACTACTGGCAATAACCCCTCTATTCAAAATTGGAGACCCAAACAAGGAATTCACTGTTTGCAAGGATGCGTATTTGGAAGGCCTTGGGGGAGTGTTGATGCAAGAAAAAGCAATAAACTTATAAGTCTAAAAAGGTGAAACTACATGAATAAAATTATGTTGTGTATGACTTAGAGCTGGAAACAATGATATATGCACTAAGAATGTGGAGACATTATTTATTAGGAAAAAAACACTTTAGTAACATATCACATCAGTCAGAAATAATTTTTCATCCAACCTGATTTAAATGTCAGGCAAGCAAGGTGTTTAGCATTCCTTAGTGAATTTGAATTTGAGATAAAGCACATAAAAGGAAAAAAAAAACAAAATCACAGATTCTCTAAGTAGACATGCTCATGTTGCGATAGGAATCTATGTTAGTGGAGTAAGCACAAGTTTTGTGAAACATATTAGAAATTCAAGGTAGCAAGATCCTTAATATATAGAAATTCAACAGAAATCACAGCAAATAGAAATTCCAAAATATGTCAAAATTAATAAAAACTACTAACCTATTGAAATAGGTTGTATGTTCCCAATGTGATCATGAAAAGAATGGTACTAGATGAGCATCATAAGAAGCCATATGAAGGTCATCTCAGATATCAGAAAATGATGACTACATTGAGAAAAAACTTATTTTGGCCAAACATGAAGAAAGATATGGCGGAATATTTAGAGAAATGCATAGGATGTCAACAAGTAAAAGTGGAATATCATTACTCTACTCAATTTCCAAATCCCCTGCCCATTCGCGGCTGGAAGTGGGAAGTATTTCAATGTGTTTAATCACAATATTACCAAGGCAAAATCACCAACGTGATTTTATCATGGTGGTGGTGGACACTTTGACTAAAGAAATACATTTTATACTAGTGCAGTCTATGTTTGGGCCCGTCAAATTGCCAATATTTTCATCAGGAAAATATTTCAACTATATGATATACCGAAAATAATAGTGTTAGACAAAAATGCTAAATTTACCTCCATGTTTTGGAAGCTTTTTTTGGGGGCATAGGGACTCAATTAAATTTCAATACTGCTTATCATCCTCAGATGGATGGATAGACAAAAAGGACTAATTAGATCAAGGAGGATATGTTACATATGTATGTCATGGATAGGCAAATTAACTGGGTAAATTTTATGCATTTAGCATAATTTTCTTATAACAATAACTACCAAGCTTCAATTAAAATGAGTCTTTTTGAAGCTTTATATGGAAGAAAATGTTAGACACCACTTAGCTAGAGTCAACTAAAAGATAGACTAATATTGGGGCTAGATGATTTGTAGGAAATGGAAAAGATAGTGTGAAATATTAGACTGAATATCAAAGAAGCACAAGATAGAAAAAAGACAATTATGCAGACAAGAAGAGAGTTCATAAATAATTCAGCATTGGGGACCGTATTTACTTACGGCTAAAACCTAGAAAAGGTACTCTAAGAACCAAGACTTGAGCAAAGTTGACACCAAGATTCTGTGGGCCTTTTGAAACCATAGACAGAGTTCATCCAAGAACATATTAGTTGCCTCTGCCTAGCCATATTAAAGTTCATAATGCTTTTCATGTCTACTTGTTTAAAAATGGTATCCATGATCACTCTTATGTAATTGGTTGGAGCTTGATACAAGTGGAACCCTAAGGAGAATTTCTTCCAGAGCCACTCTACATCCTGGATCAAAAAGAGATCGTGCTCTGGAATTGAGTCGTCGCTCAGGTTAAAGTTTAGTGAAGGCACTTTACACCTGAGGAGGCTACATGGGAGTAGGAATATGTGATGAAGGAATCCTACCCATCATTGTTTAATAATGAGGTAGCTGAGTAATAAACACTGAGGACAATGTTATTTTTGAGAGGGGGAATATGTAATACCCCTATGTTTTTATGTAAACATATTTTTTTTTGCATTAGACTATTTTTATTATGTTGGCTAGGAAGCCATGATGAATTGGATTTAAGAACAATGATGTAAGAAATATTTTTTTTAATAAAACTGGAAAATTAAGGGGAAAGAAACACTTGAGTAAGAGATGCTTTCCAAGATATGGAAACTAACGTGGTGGATCAAATTAAGATAAATTTTTCCTAAGAAAAAAATACTATGTTGAAGAAAACACTGAGAAAAGAACTACAAGACAGAAAATAAGGCTTTAAAGGAAAAAAAATATTACAAATAAGAAAAATCCTAGGTTAGTAGGTTGGAAGGACCCTGAAAGGCATGATCACCAAGGAAAAAATCTATTGAGGATTAAAGTATAAAATATATTATTCGGAATCATCCAGAGGTTACTGGTTCAAGGCAAGAAATTCTCGGCTTGGGGGGGGGGGGGGGGGGGGGGGGGGGGGGGGGCAGAGGTTTTTGGTTCAAGGTTAGGATAAAAAGTGTTTTCTCATAAATTTCTAACTAGGATTTGGTTAGAGGCTTTTATTACTGTTATTTCATTTTTTTATTTGTACATCGACAAATTTGAATAATGAAATGGTATTTTGTAAATCTATGATTTTCTGTTAACTTAATTATTTGGGTGAATTTAATTGGGGTAATGATTGGTCTGATGCGATTATCATGTATATGTTATATAACAGGAATGTTTGTTGTAAAATAGAGTATAATCCAAATTTGTGTTTCTATGAAGCTTGTTATATATAAGAAACTGATAAGTAAATTCTTATATGGGAATTTAAACTAAACTCCACTCAATCATCACATGAGGGGTATGCTTATCTCAAGAGAATAGCATGAGACCTTAGAGTCAATTTTCAAGTTTCGGATCAAGTCCAAACCTTAGGATATGGACCTATTAATGTCACCCGATTATTCACAGGGGACTACGTAGTAGAGACCGTGGTTGAAAGAATGGACAGTCAAAGAATTAATTCCCAGTAAGATAACAAAGTTAGCTTATGCGATGTCTAAAATAGGAATATAGAGAATTTATATGGTTTAAAGCTAAGTCAACTAAATCTAAAATTAAATAGTATTGTCTCATAAGCCCTTGGAAGTTAAATGATAAATGCTTCATAGGTTCATCAATTGGAATTAGTACAAAATGATAAATAAACTACTCATCCATAAGCAGTAAAACCAGAGACTTTATGTAACAAAGTATTCATTGGAAAGTAGTAGAAACTTCCACCTATAAACAATAATCACAAAGATTCTATATTACAACAGGTCCATCTAGAAGTAGAAGAAATTAAAACCCAAGACTAATTACAACTACGTGTGACATACAATATACTGAAGAAAGTATAAAATCACCACAACTCGACCTTGAGAGTTTGGGAAGTAATCTAATTAATGAACATACTAAGGGCCAAATCGGCTGAGATATGTGTATTACATTATTTACAAAAGATGCATGCATTGAGAATGTCGACAGTAAGGAAATATATTATTATTTAATAGGAATTGATATCATATATACAAATACTCTAGGATAAATTGATCTATGAGCATTATCGAGATTTAAGCTGTAATTTCCAGAAGGAAAATGAACACAATAATATGAAAAAGAAAGAACTATCCAAAGTGTGGATGCATATAAACATGATAATATTTTTACCATAGTTAAACCGAACAGTTGGTTTCGAAAATACAAATGTGCATAGGTAAGACAAAGTTAAAATATAAATGGTAAACAAAATGATATTTGACCTGTGTATTACCCAGAAGGGGCGATATTACATATATGGAATCTTTTGTTTTTGAAAGAAAAATATAGAGTTTTGTTTTCGAAAGAAAAATATACAGAAAGTTGTTCTTTATATAGAGTTTAGTGCAGCTAATAGTAGACTGACTAAAGCTGTGTGAAGACATTATCAGAGAGCACACAGATTATTGGAGACTCCGTGTGAATAGTATGGAGAGTTGTAAAGACTTCTCCATAAGAAGATTGGTTGTCATTGATGCTGTAGCATGGAGACTACAGTGAAGCTGTAAACAGACAGAACTCAATAGAGAAGAGTTTTGAGACAAGAATATTATTACCAAAAGTGTCTTGACAAGATTGGATTGGAGTCCTTGGGTCTGGTGCCTCAGAAGTGAGAAGAATTGGAGTTCTTGCGTTGGTGCCTCAAAAGTGAGAAGGATTGGATTCCTTGGGGTTGGTGCCTCAAAAGCAAGAAGGATTGTAGTCCTTGGGCTGGTGCCTCAGAAGTAAGTAGGATTGGAGTCCTTAGGGTTGATGCCTTAGAAGTAGGAAGGATTGAAGTCCTTGGGAGTTTATGTTCCTAAGTCCAATATTGGTGTCTTGGCGAAATAGAGTTGGCGCTCTGGAGGTTGGAGCCTCACCAAAGTCCAAGTTGGAGCCTGGCAACTGATTGAAACCATCTATATATTGTATCTATTTTACTACACAGTTTATATATTAATAAATGAATTCATTCTTGTTGTTCATCTTGTGTTCTGAATATTTATGTTTTAACTGGTAAAATAATAGTGGGAAAAAGAAATATTGATTCACCCCCCTCTCAGTATTTCCAACAATTTGATCTTGTCAAAGAATACCATTGGCATAACCATGGAATTGGCCTAAGGTATTGGATAAGGCCTAAGCTACATAAGGAGATAGAGATCAAGGTGCTAAGTGTGCATGTAATGGATTATTGATGAATTGTTTCTTTTGAAATAAGTGTGCACTTGGGAGTGTGATGACATATTAGATCTCATAGATCTTATTGATCTGTAATGACAACATGCTAAATAATTTTCTTACGAGGCAATATATTTGTGATCATGATATGATGTATGAATTTTACAATATATGTCAATATATGGGGTTTGAATGATGTTTGGTTTTGTAGCGAAGGTATAATTCAGTAGTTATAGAACTATACACAAGTTTTCTTTAGAAAGATTGCATACGTATGTGGATCTGCTTCTGGGTAGTTGCGTATCAATCTTGCAGTATGGACAAATCTGTACATGGGTATGATTATTAAAAGACACATACATACGCGGAAGTGTTTTATAAATGTCGCGTACATATTCTAGGATTTTTCAATCTAAGTTGATCATTATGGCTGACTTGTTATGTTATGGTTGTTGTTGTTTGTAAATGATGTATATTTCATGCTAATCTGTGTGTGATAGTTCTGGTTGAGTTGAGTGGTTTATGGAGACATATGTTGACTAAAGATGATGATGCTATGTAATGATTTGTATGTGGTTCAAAAATATGTAGTGCAGTGATTTAGATTTAGGGTTCAGTCTTTTGAGATATGTACATGGGTTTTGTTAAGGGAAAGTGTATATATACATGGATATTATTTAAAAAAATGCGTATACATTCTTATTGAGCCTCCGTTTTGTCCAGATTTCCATGATTTTACTAAATAATTTTATTCTTGTGCTAGGTGTTTATAACCATTATTATTCTTTTTACGCATTATTAAGTTATTCTTTACAGGCATTTAGAGCTAATAGTTGTTGATCTATGAACTCTTCTTGTTTTGATAATTTGAAGAGTATTTAATGTGAAAATTTCATTAATATGCTATTTTGTGTTAGGTTCCAACATTCTTGTACTAGTAGTTCCTGTACAAGTTGTGCCTGCACCAACATTCCTGCACCAATTTGGGGCTTTCATACATTGACACATTTCTAGGAAAATATGAAAGAGGTTTTTGTTCAAAATGTTGTTTGAACACTTCAAAATGAGTCAACATACACTCAGGTTGTATGGGCCTACATTTACAAAATAATTAATGCCTCTTCCCCGAATTCGCAGCAGTTTCCAGATTGCCAACTTCCTCCTCGTTTTGTGTGTAGGTAAAGGCAAATAGAGAAATTATGGTACCGAGTTTTTGGTCCCAGTATAGAAAATTGGCTAAGCCTCAAATAGATTTCCAAAATTCGTAATAGTATAAAAGTTACATAATAGTCTTTGAGGCAGTTTTATAAAAAAAATTGTTTTTCCAAAATTTTAGGATCTCAGATTTCACAAGTATCCAAACATTCAGTTTCAGGCATGATTTCCAAGGCAATGGAACTGAACTAGAAAATTATGAGAATGCTTATTGTTTTAAACATAACAAAATAGCTTTCCTCCAAACAAATTTCCCAAATTCGTAATGGTTAAGAAGATACAAAGTGTTCTTTAGAGGCAATTTGTTAAAAATATCAATTTTTCCAGAATTCTAGAAAACGCCCAAATTTGGAAAATTCGTGTCAAATCTTCATTATTTGAGTAGGAAAATGTTTGTAATGATATTCTATTGATGAGAATCAGTTGGTATTCAATCCCCATGTTGTTTTCTAAGGAAACTATCATGTAAAAATAATCTAAAAGAGAGGAGTTACGAAGGTGTAGAGGATGGCAGATTGTAGATTATAGATCGCATTATTTGTAGCATGGAGGATCGATCTTTATTGTGAAGGGAAGGAGGAGCTGCGTGCCCAGTGGGATGATCCCTATAGGGGACCACTAGAGCCAAAGATGCATCATTCCATAACTATGTAACAAGACTTCAAAATGATATATAATGACATTTGACTTATATTTTCAGTTTTCTTTCTGAATCTCTTGGCGTTGTGATTTAATTGTTGTAAGGGAAATGAGATGGGTGGTTGGGCCCACTAACAAATCCATTGCCCCAAAATTCTTAGAATTTCCTTTGCTGCATTTTGTTTTGCATGGTGTGAGTGTGAATAAATCTATATATGGAATTTCATTTTATCTCTTCTTCCTTTCAGCCATTTGATTTTCAATTTCATTCTATTTCTCTGGACATTTGGAGCTAATGATATCATTAATCATTATTTATGACTAAAGAATATTATGGTTTACTAAGAATTGTGGTTGATTAAACTCATGATTGCCTTAAAACTATTATTTTAAATGTGAAACTGATTCCTGCACTTTTAAGAGAAACATTCTTTCTTGAAATTTTAATAATTAAATTCCAGGATTATCATAAGGAATAATTATCATATTGTTGTATTGGCAAGTGAATTTGTTACAAAAATTCTTGGAATGATTTAAGGTTAAAAAGTATATCCCTTCATCATAATTGATTGTTGCTTCAGGTTGATATACTCAGTGCAGTAACATGACATACTTATGGTGCATGAACATTGTTTTAGTATTGGAATAGAGTTCAAGTGCATGCACATTGTTGCAGTGTAGGAATGATGATTTTGGGCAGGAAGGAGAACTTGTAACCAAGACAAATGCACAATTTCCTTAAACTAGAATATTGAATCATTTCTAGATAAGAAATATAATTTAGATCTCTTTTAAAATCTTTCAATGGTTTCATTAGAATAATTGGAAAGAAGTTCCCTTATGTTTTATTTCATGCTTTTCATGTTTTCCAAATAGCAGTAATATTTTAAGAGGTTTTTTCATTCTTTATTTCTCGAATCGCTTTCTTTTGAATGAGGCCTACATTCCCTTGTCCCTTGGACAATTGAGAAAGACTTATTGTAGGCGTCAACTCAACCCAAACGAGGAGCTAGAAGTAGATTCTTGGAGTGTGTTTACTTTATTTCAAAAGGGCTTGTTTCTTTTTCCTTAATGATGCTTCTTCTGAATTTCTTGCAAGAGCTTGGTTTTTTTTTATAGATCCTTCAGGTCATATTATAACATATATTGTGCTAAGCCTCTAATTCTTATGACCCCGTTTGACAAATTAAATGTTGGTGTAAATATTGCATTTATACCACCTGATATTTTGGTGCCATTGCCATGGAGGTGTTATAGGATAAGGCCTCAATGATTTGTCAGTTTTTTCCCTTTCCTTCACAATTGAATTTGTAAATTAACAAGATTCCCCTTGCTTACTGAAGCATAATGGATGATATGCCTAGAGAGCTCACAAGCTAGGTTTTCCTTCTTGCAAATAAATGATTTACTTTACTGCAAAGTGTGATTCTTTATTTGTTTCTTTTACTGCAATTTAGTTTTTATGAGTAATTTTTGTTTCTGCAAAGTGTCATGCTTGATTTACTGCAATTGAGTTTCTTATCAGAAAATTATTTTACTGTAAAGTGTGTTACTTCTTTTCTGCAATAAAGGTTATTTAATTTCCATAGGTGCAATTTTCTTAGTTTACAATCTTGGTTTGTTCTTTTTTTACTACAATTGATATTTTGAGTTTTTCAGGTGCTAAAAGAACCGTCCGCTCTTAATCTAGGTGCTAACAATACTTTCTAGCTAGTAGGAAAATTCCAGCAAATATGATGCTATTCAAAGAACTATCTCAAATCCTCAAAGAAGATGGGGTCTTTGCTCCACAAAAATAACACATCTTGGCATCATTTAGAGATAGGTCTATTCCTTTGGAAGAAGGGAATCATGAAGAACCAGAAGATCTTCCTAGGGAAACCGAGAAACTATGGATCATGCTTGATGATGAAAGCCATTAAAAGTAGATATTGAAGAACACCAACCTGATCCAGCCCACACTTTAGAGGATAAACAAATAAATGTGGACGATTTTCATGATGCGATAGATGTTTCCCAGGAATCAAATGACCAAGAGTATATGGATCCCATAGAATATTGGTTTCAAATGACTGTCAGTATCCACTCCTCCTTTATCATTCGTCAATTTGTAGCATCACATCAGTTAATGCAACTGGTTCCTCATGTTTTGGTATTTTCTCACATATACTTTCTAAATTTGAGCATGAATATGATTATTCTCTTTTTGTGCACTTGGTTGCACTGGAAGTCCTCCTATACTTAAAAGGGAGTCTTTTGCTTCTTAGGGTAGAGTAGGGTAGAAGAAAAAATAAATGCCATGAATAATGTTGTTACAACAACGCAATTGGGGTTTTGACTTTCAAATCATAGCCATTAAAACTGCTTTTGATCCACATTGGTTGTTAACACACACATTTTTGATAAATATTGTTTAGTATGATTCACTCTAATACCGCATGATTCTGCAAAAGTAACCATAATTAAACAGTCTAATGATTTGTCATCTGAGATATATATTTTTAGTTTCCCTTAGAAGGTACTATTGGAGAGCCCCCTATGGTGGACCACTATTGTAAAGATCATAATAAGTTATTCATGAGAACACTAGCATTATTAACTTAAAGAATATTTCTGTCATTATCTTGGATATTTTTAATAGGTCTTTAGGTTAGAGTAAGTAGTGAGTAATGATTAGTCATTGAAAACATTTCATGCCATCACGTACTCTTAAGGAGTAGATCTGTCTCCCCACTTATTAAGTAACCTTCAAAGTTAATTACAATCAGAATTTTCAAAAGATTTAGGGGAGGATAGGAGGTCTCATGATGAGACGACCTACCACGATCATGAGACCTAACATGAATGACATTATTGTGCTGGTCACCAAGCCAGAGTAATGGCTTTTAGCTGAAAAGATGGAGGACAGGAGGTCTCATCACGAGATGGCTTGTTTATCCATGTTACTTCTTGTGAGTGGCACTTCAATCAGCTGGTTACCAAGCCAAGAGAATGGCCTTCATCTATTTTTTAAAATAAAATAAGATAACTCTCAATCTATATCTAGTAAGTGGGACACAAGCATTTCAATGGGTTAAAAGACATCCCTACCGAGGTTATAAACACCTGAGGGTAGAAGGGCCATTATGTGGTATTAAGGTTAATCGCATACTATGACTTACTCGGTTATCTTTCTCTTTCCCCAAAAATCATCATTTTATTTCTTGAACAATGGTTTAAAAATGATTTGAGCATCATGCTTTACATTCTATCTTTCAAAAACTGGGAATCTTTAATGATGTGGTACCCTTAGTGTAGGTAATTCTTTGTACTAGCTTAACAAGAAATTAAGTTCTACATCTGGATGACAACAAAATTTAAAGTGTTCAATGAAGAATTATTTATGGTATTTAGAGTGATGAATCACCCAATGATGATTACCCAGTAAGTGTTGATGGACAACATTCTGTGTTGATTGTGGATGCCTCTAAATAAGGACGATATGACCTAGGTACATGATTTTTATAGTAGTTGTAGGAATCTTGTTGTGATCTTCTCAAAATTGTACCTCTTCAGCAAACATTTTATTTTATTTATCATGAATGTTAATAAGACTCTAGGAAGAAATAGGAGCTCTGAAAGCTATGACAAGCAGGGAGTTCATTTGAAACAGGATAGCAGGTATGTGATGTCTATCATAAAGGTGTAGTATTCTTTCTCCATAATATATGGTACAAAGCATTGCTTTCCTGTACCTGATATTGTTTCAATTTTATCATTCTTGCACTCGACACGTTCATAAGGGTTGTAACATGGTTTTACTTGGCACTGTAATAGTGATGTTGCAGACTTGGTGAATGCTTAAAAAATGATTACATATCATGATATATTAATATTTCCTTGCTAAGATTTTTTCTGACATTTTTATCGGGAAGCATCTTTAAACATCCCCCTGCCTTCTTCCATGGTTTTATAATTTTATAATTTGGCTTGCGTGATGACACGTAAGAAGGGAAGTGTTGGGGAGCTACGTGACTTGTTCCTTTTATAATATTTATACATGATAATTTCCTTTTATAATAGATGATTGATCAGTATTTGCAGTGACATGCCCTATTCCAGTGATGAACAGTATGTGGTCTAGTATTCTGATGAATAACTATACCGTAATTTGAGATGATCGAGTTGCTTTGGTTAAATAAGATTTGGTAATTGGTTTATTCAATGATTTGATGATTGATTTAGTTTAGTGACTTGATATAGTGATTTGCTTCAGTTTGTTATTTGATATTGGCTTAAATGATGGTAGTGGGTGCAGTCTGAAAATTTGATGAAAGGTGGCCTACATGTTGTGATGTTTTGATTCAAATGGATCCAGTATGAAATATGATGAAAAAATGTCCATGGAGGTGTTGAGGGTTGGAGCCTTTAGTGATGAAATAAAATCTTCCTTCTAGTGGTAGCTGGTGAATCTGATTAGGCGATTGGAGCTCCCTTCCGGTGGGTGTCAATAAACAAGATCAAGGGGTTGGATCTCCCTTCTAGTGGGTGCTGGATAATGAGAGAATATTAAAGCCTTCTGAAGGTGGGTTCCTACATGCTAGTATGAGTCTTCACTGGTACAATATTGTAAGAAGTTTTTCATTATAATAAAAGATGAAGATAAAGACGACAATAACAATGGTTTTTTCCCACATTGAGTTTCCACCTAAAAATCCCAATGTTCATGTGTTTTTATATATTTCTTATGTGTGATGGTTTATTTTTTTCTTACTGCACATGGGTACTATTTAATTAATGTATAAATAAATATTGATGCACTAGTTCAAGTTAAACAGATGATGAATTAGTTGAAAAGTTAGTTAACTCGATATATGTTACTTATCCTCATCACATTCGCATATATTTGTTGGTTCTCTGAATTAAAGTCGGATATATAAATATGAATAAGAATTTGAAAGGTTTTAGTGAGTTTTAAAATATTGATTCACTCCCCACAGTATTTCTCCCAACAATTGGAATCAGAGCAGGTCCTTCAGAAGAAGCTTGATTGCTTGAAGGAGATTCGTCAAGATGATGAAGAAGATAGCTTGAAGGAGGGATTTATAAATTTTTGATAGTGATATATCATATGCAATGACAGTTACAGATGTTAGCAAATATTCAAGTTTGGGAGCACCCTGCTATCTATTGATCAAGAATGAAGAAGACGGTAACAAAGAATTATCAGGTATGGGATTTTGTTCTCACTGTGGTCCATTTCCTTGTCTATGCAATAATGATAGTGATTATGAAAGTGAAACAATTGAACTTGCACTGATAGGTAAAAGTGAAAGTAATCACTCTAAAGAGAAAACATATTAAAAAAAGATGCCTCTAGAAGTAGAAGATGAAGGCAAGTCATAAAAAATGGACAATAAAAGGCTATTTATGCTAAGAAATGATAAGTATCACCAATGGAAAGAAAATATGAAGTCTAATCTAATGAACCGTGATATCTAGTATCTAGGATGCAATGGATACACCATTATTCCTCCATCAAAAGAGGAAGTGAAAAATAATAGTAAGGCATTAAGTGACTTCATTAATAACATACCTGATTCAACATTAAATAGGGTTATGCATTATATGACTACACGGAAAGTGTGGGATAAGCTACAAGAAATCCATGAAGAAAACCCAAAGGAATATTCCTCATTAGGGGAACTACCAAGTAATCCTCTCCTTAACAACGTGTCAAAAAATGAACATGATAAAAAAAAAAAAAAACCTTTAGTGTGTTAGATGGAGTTGTTGATTCAGATGAAGACATGTTACAAGAAATTTTTGAACTTAGAACAAAACCTGACCTTGCTTTGGAAAAGATTGTAAATATTAAAGGTAAGTTCTAGGCATATGATAACAATGATCATATTAAATGAGTAAATGTTGTTGTGTAATCTAAACAATATTGTGAAGGTCTTGTAGCTGAGCTCATCTCTCTAAGAGCATATCTTGAAAAATCAGATAAGTGGAATGAAGAACTACATCAAGAATTTGAAGAACAATAAAATGGGATGAAATAAGAGATTCTCAAATTAAAGGAGCAAGCAGTAGAAGGGAGAAGGGTTGAAGAAGGTATGAAGAAGCAATATCTAAAAAAGTATAAGCAATATCAAAGAATGGAGGTTGAGGTAAACATTCTAAAAAGTAAATTAGAAGAAAAAGATAAACATTTGAGATTTGAAGATAGTACTAAGATTTTGGATAATATTCTTCGTAGTCAAAGGTCTCCCACCATCAAATATGGTCTTTGTTTTCATGAAACCATTGAAGGTGAATCTAGTACACAAGTTGATGCAAGCAAATTAAAGGGTAACAACGCAAAACCTGAAATTCTCAACAAAAATATAAGAAGTGAATACGATCGACAACCAAGGAAAGTGAATTCAAATAAAATCATTTACACCTAACTATATAAATGTTAATCAATTCTCTCCTCTAATCAGTAATGTTGAATGTTTTATATGTCATAATTATGAACATGTTGCATCCAATTGTAGAAGTAGATTGTTTCAATCTCAAGCAAACAATTGCTTCACAGAAATATCATCAGCTTCTAGGTACTCAGGCTTCTCTAAGGGATATTGTCTCTCTTGCAATATATTTAGTAACAAAGCTATTAATTGCAATAGAAGGAATATGAAACACAAATATTATGATTCCAATGATCATATAAGATGTTATACTTGTAAAAAAATTGGGCGTTTAGAAAAATAATGAAGGAAAAAATCTATGGATAACCTCAGACAACATGGCAAGCAGTCAGATACTAATATTTATGTCAAAATACTTAAAAAAGATGGATCCACCAACATTTCTCATAATAAGCAGAAAGAAGAAGAAAATATAAGGTGTGGTATTTCTCTCTACTCGTTTGAAGAAGAATATATATGGTACATAAATAGTGGATGGCTCGAGATAAGAGTGAGATGCAGTCTCTCAAGAAAAAACATATGGTAAGGTTATTCTTGGAAATAATTCTCCAACAAAATTTATGGGAAAAGGTAGAGCCAAAATTAATAAACACAGAGGAGCAGTTGATACTTTATTAATTCAAGGGCTAAAGCAAAATATTCTAAGTGTAGGTCAAATGGCGGATAAAGGAAATATAATTGTGTTTACATCAACCAGGTGCAATGTTATGGATGAAGAAACGAGAAAGTTCATAGAAAAAAGATACAAAAACATAGAAAAATTATATGTGTTTAAAGAACTGAATTACTCAGGCCAATACATATTGAATATTAGTTCAGAGATAGAGGAATGATAAAGATAAATATTGAGGAAGTATACGCGGGTTTTGTGCAGCAAATCGATGTACATACTTGGGTATTGTGAAGAAAATATGTGTGCAATTTCCGCACCGTGATATTCTAAATACCAGGGGTCTTTACCATGGTATTGGACCATAGTAATGAAATCGACAATGGATATTTGATCCCATCATAGAATACCATCTGCATAACCATTGAATTGGCCTAAGGTATTGGCTAAGGCCTAAGCTATATAAGGAGATGGAGATCAAGGTGCTAAGTGTGCATGTAATGGATTACTCATGAGTTTTTTGTTTTGAAATAAGTGTGCACCTCGGAGTATGATGATGGATAAGATCTTATATATCTAAAATGACTACACATTGAATAGTTTTCTTATGAGGTGATAGATTTGTGATGACGATATGATGTATGTTTTTTACAGTAGATGTCGCTATCTGGGGTTTGAATGATGTTTTATTGTGCAACAAAGGTATTATTTGGTAGTTACAGATCCATACACATGTTTTCTTTAGAAATATCACGTACATACATGAATCTACTTCTAGGTAGTCGAGTATCAGTTCTCTAGTATGGATAAATATGTACGTGGGTATTCTTATTAAAAGGTGTGTGCATATGCGAAATTTTCTTATAAATGTCGCATAAATATGCTATAGTTTTGTAGTCTGAGTTGATCACTATGGATGACTTGTTTTGTTTAGTTTATTTTTGTCTGTCAATGCTATTTTTTCATGATAATCTCTATGACAGTTCTAGTTGAGTTGACTGTTTTATGGAATGATGTGTTGACAAAAGATGATGTTGCTATGTGTTGATTTGTATGTGGTTCAAAAATCTATAGTGTAGTGATTCAAATTCAGGGTTTAGTCTTTTGAGATATGTACACAAGTTTTCTTAAGAGAAAGTACATATATACGTTGATATTATTCATAACAATGGCGTATACATTTTGACATATTATTGATCATTGTTTGCAGTGACAAGAATTGGCTTTAATGATGAACAATATGTGGTCTGGTATTTTGATGAATGGGTATATAGTGATTTGACAAGATCTAGCTACTTTGGTTGTTTGAGATTTTGTAATTGGTTTATTTAATGATTTGATCAGTAATTTGGTTCAATGTTTTGATATAGTGATTGTTTTTAGTTTTTAATTTGATAGTGGGCTTAAATGATGGTAGTGGGTTTATTCTGTAAATTTGATGAAAGGTGTCTTACAGGTTGTGATGTTTTGAGTCAGGTGGTTCCAGTATGAAATATTATGAAATGAAGTCCACGGAAGTGCTGAGGGTTGAAGCCTTCAGTGAGGAAGTTGAAGATTCCTTCCAATCATAGCGGATGAATCTTATTAGGGGGTTGGAGCTCCCTTCCATTGGGTGCCGATAAATGAGATCAGGGGGTTGGAGCTCCCTTCTAGTGGGTGTTGGAAAATGAGAGAAGATTTTTTCCTTTTGTAGGTGGGTGCCTACATCCTGGTATGAGTCTGCGCTAGTACAAGATTGTAATAAGTTTTTATTATAATAAAATATGAAGACAAAGACGACAACAATGGTGGTTTTCTCCCACATTGGGTTTCCACCTACAAATATTGGTATTCATGTGTGTTGATATATTTCTTATGTGTGATGGTTTATTTTGTTCTTACTGCACATGGTTATTGTTTAATTAATGTATAAAGAAGTATTGATGCACTAGTTTAAGTTAAACAGATGATGAATTTGTTGAAAATTTAGTTAGCTAGATATATGCTACTTATCCTCATCACAGTCGCATACATACGTTGGTTCACTGAATTAAAGTTGTGTACATAAATATGAATAAAAATTTGAAAGGTTTTAGTGACTTTTTAAAAAGTAATTCACCCCCGCTCTGAGTACTTTTCCCAACATATCTATGTATTTCTTATTCCCTCCCTCTCTCCCCCTCCAATTCCATATCTTTATCCCTCTCTCTCCTCCTCTCTTACTCAAGTTCTATCTCTCATCCTTCCTCTATCTCTCTTTCTGTCCTACTTCCCTCTCTCTTCCCCCATCTCTCTCTCTCTCTCTCTCTCTCTCTCTCCAACTATGTTACTATATCCATCCCTCTCTCCTTCTCTCTCCTTCTGCCCCCCTCTCTCACTCCTAAACATACACATTCTTTGTACATCTCTCCCTTGTCACTACCTCCCTCTCTCCATTTCTCACTCTTTATGTCTTTCTTATTCGCTCCCTCTCTCCCCATCCAACTCAATATCTCTATCCCTCCCTCTTTCCTCCTCTATCTCAAGTCCTCTCTCTCATCCTTCCTCTCTCTTCCTTTCTCGCCTACCTCCCTCTCTCTGCCCCCATCTCTCTCTGTTTGTCTCTCTCTCTCTCTCCAATCATCTCACTATCTCCCTACATCTCTCCTTCTTTCTCTCCCCCCTCCATATTTGTGTCTCCCTCTCCATCTCACACTCCTCTTCCCTCTCCTTCAATTTATCTCCATCTCTCCTTTGTCACTCCCTGTATATCTCAACCTTTATCACTCCATGTCTTTGTTCTTCCCTCCCATATAGGTCTAGAGTTAATATATATCATGATATATTAATATATATTATAGTATAACAATTTAATATTGTATTAATCCAAAGTTATTACATTTAATAATATTAATGTTATAAATATATAATATGAATATTAGATTTCATAATAATATTAATATTAGGGTATTAATGTTTTTCGCATGGTATTAATAATAATTTGGCCCATGGTATTTGGCTCACAAGATTCACCTAAATAAAATCTATTTTTTGAGTGTTTGTAAATATAAATAGGATTATGGAGTAAATGTAAAAAGAGTTTTTATTTATTTACCGTACATGTGGTTTATTTATATTTTTATTTATTTACCATACCTCTTTTCTAAATATGGTATTTGGCCCATGGTATTTAGCCCATTGTATTAAAATGGTATTTGGCACATAGGTTTCACCTAAATAAAACTTTCTTTTTTTGAGTCTTTGTAAATATAAAGAGGTTTATATATATATATATAATATAATATATATAAATATATATATATATATATATGATGGTGGTTAACGTCCACCGAGACCAAACATTGGTCTATCGGACCTAAAGAAACAAATTGTTTATTTTGATTAAGATTTTTTCCTATGCTCAAAAGCTTGGAGAGAAGCTCCAAGCTCACTATAATGTAAAAGGCTAGAAGGTCACTATTGTAACAAAGTTGTGAAACTCAGATCATAATATATATATATATATATATATATATATATAATATATATATTAAATATAATATATTTGTTTACATACCTACCTGCTAGTTTTATTTATATTTTTATTTATTTATCATACCTTTGGTTTATTTATATTTTTATTTATTTACTTTTTTTTTAATGTTTGTAAACTTCTTTATATTTTAAATTTGTATTGCCTTTATACATAATAATAATTAGGTTGATTTTTAAATAGAGCCGACATTAAATTTAAAATGTTAAATGTTAAATATTAAACATTACATGGTAAATGTTTAAGTTTACGTTTACATGTTACATGTTTATTGAGATCTACCCCCATATGTTAAATGTTAACATTATATTTACTTTTTTACATGACATATACCCCCCTTATGGGTTGTAGAGCACCTCTCAGCTCAATTACACATTTACCTCATGTTATTTTTATTAGGAAGTAATTAAATTTCTTTAGTTTTAAATCTTGAAATATTTGAGTTATATATAACAAATATCAATATTAAAACATATTAATTAAGATAGATATTTAAATAATTTATTTATGTCTTATGTTGAAGTATGAAAATATCAACCCGATTTTTTATATTAACTTTTAATTATTTATCTTTTCAAAGTTGATATAAAATTATGTGATTCATACAACTTGAGTGGGTGTAATGGTTAAGAGCATGTGTTTCCTCGTAAAAGATTATAGGTTGGGGTAGAGTATATATGCCTTCTTAGACTCTACGCAAAGGTGGGTCCCTTGTCCCACAAACAAGAGGGTCTCATACACCATTTTGGTGTTTAGCTTGGCTGTGACCTTTAAATTGGATAATAATAATAATATAAACATAGAAATATTTTATTTACAATTGAGAATAAGAGTGAAATATATTTTACCATATCTTCTTAGTACTAGATTGTAATATTAACAACAAAGGCAACACGACGGAGTTATCATAACTTAAATTTAAATTGATCTAAACATGTATATCCCCTTTATTGTAAGCAACATCATCTTTAATTCAAATAATATTTTATTTTTATTTTAAATGGTACACTTGTCAACTCCACATTAACACTGAGGGAATCACACATCGTGTTCATAATGGGAATGCTCCTATTAAGATAATCAAAGTTATTTATTTATTTGTTTTAAATTTAATGATAAAACTTTTTGTGAAATTGTATATTATTTTGATTTAAAATATGTTTTTAAGTGTAGAAATAAATTTAACTTCTTTAACAAATATATATATATATAGATAATTTTTACTAAATTATATATTTAATTGTTAAAAATATTTTTTAAATACTTAAATAAATCAAACTCTTCAAACACTATTAAATAATACCATAAAAGAAAACTTAAACCTATCAAAAATATTGACCCAAAAATATTAAAAAAAATAAATTAAAAACCTCTCGCAATTAAAATAAGCTATTTACAACGAGTGGAATAGACGTCAAGAACGTGACACACGTCTATGAGCGTCATTAAATTTCAAAGGATAAGGGGCATCCAGTTGGGCAAGAATGATAACTATAGATTTTATTGATTGATGAATGCTTGAAGGATAAGGATCATTTGAAAAATCATCCCATGATTAGATTTCAACGTATTAATTATTTAAAAAAATATTTTAAAGTGTAATTTTGAATTAAATTTATTTATTAATTTATTATTAAATTTAATTTAATGTATAATTTTATAATTGATTAATGTTTATGAGAGATTTTTTGGTGTAAATCACGATATATTTCATTTGTTGACGCGTTTCGAACCAATTAGTGTGGTTCATCCTCAGAGCAAGTTGAATGAGCAGATCAAGCTATACATGTGAAATAAATCAACTAAAATCCTTGACCAGATAACCACTAAATAGATAACGGCTAGATTTGATATGACCATTATTTAATTACAAATAACTTAGGTTAAATAAATTCTTATTAAAACAAAAGTAAAAGGACCATTTTTTATGGAATTATAATTAAAATATATATTGAAAATAAATTAATAAACCTAAATTAATTCACATTAATAATTAGTTATAAAAAATATTCACATATAAGTTCACATTTTTATAATACTAATAAATATCAGAATAATAAATTAAATTTATTTTAAATAATAGTTTATTTTTAATAGAAGTTAGACTAAACTTAAGAATAAGAGTAATTTAAAATTAATAATAATGATATTAGAATATATATATATATATATATATATATAATATATATATATATTAATTATAAAATCAATCTATTTAAATTAAAAGTAAGTTAACTAAGTTATTAAATCTAAATAATAGAATAGTGAACTATAAAGGATATAAATGTTAGGGTAATATATGAATAGTAAGTTATATACTTTAATTTAAAGTGATTAAATGTTTTTTACATTAAAATTTTGTAATTTTATATGGCGAAGTTTACATAATTCTCGTAACATTTTTGCAACATATAGAGTTTTTCCAAATTATCTTTAAATACAATTTAATTATGATAACATAAAATTTATATCACTAATTTAGTTTAAAAACCAAAATGTTATTTTATTATATTATTGATTTAGTTGAAAAAAAAAATCTCAAAAAAGTCTTTCATTACATTGGGCAATTTCTAATGATCAGGATTAGAAGCAATTAGATTTGGTAATAAATATGTTGTTTATTAATGGGTTTAAATGAGTCCCTTAAATGAGTAGGGTTGTATATGTTTATCATTGAATAATGATTGTTAAAATTTAATAGGCATTAAATGTTAAAATTTAATGGGCATTAAAAGATACTTTGATGAGTAGTATGTCCATGGTTGGATAATTCGTTGTTAAAATCTAACAGTGAACATATACAACCACCACTCATTTAATACCGATTAACAAACTAAATAACATGGAAATTAAAAAAACCCCTTAAATGAGTAAAGTTATATGTACATAGTTAAATAACCATATTAAAATTCAACATTAAACATATACAATAACTACTCATTTAATACCGATTAACAAACTAAATCACCATAACCACTCATTTAATGCCGATTAACAAACTAAATCACCGACTATTACAATCTAATAGTAAACATATACTCATATAATACCAATGAGCAAATTACTCAGCGATTAGACTTGGCCCAAATTAAACAATGTCATCTAAATAAAGTTGACGTGTAAAAGATGTTGTGCACGAGTATGCATCGCCTAGCCTGACGTGGAAAAGATGTTGTGCACGTGTATGCATCCCCTAGCCTGACGTGGAAAAGATGTTGTGCACGAGTATGCGTCCCTTAGCCGACATGTCCCTCGACTTGGTAAACGACGACAAGTATACCTAATCTCTTGGCGTGAGACATCAATTTTAATTTTAATAAGCTAGCACGTGCCCTTTATAAAACTAAAATACGAGTCACCAAGTATGATAATGGGACGATCAGTTTTGTGATACCTTTAAATGATGGAATGTATAATCGGTGACTGGGAAGGAGTCTCTCTTTTCAGTGAGAAGCTTTTTTGGAATAAATATGTATATGATAAAAAAATTGATGATGATGATGATGGTTAACATTCGCTGAGACCAAATAATGATCTATCGGATCTAAAAAGACAAATTATTTATTTTGATTTAAGATTTTATTCCTATGCTCGAAAAGCTTGGAGAGAAGCCTCCCGAGTTCACTATAATTTTGGCATTGTAAAAGGCTAGGAAGGTCAGTATTGTAACAAAGGTTGTGAAATTGAGATCTAATGTGGTTGTATGCAGCGCACTCTAAGAGGAAAGTTGATTTTCATCCTCAATGTTCTTATTCTCACAGAGATGGAGGAACCTTTCCATCAATGGGGTTTTAGGAACTGCCCAACAACCCGTTTCACTATGGAGCTCATGAGAGTTCCTTCTAATCTTGGCTATATTAATTTTCTTCTTTGAGCTAGTTAAAACAAAGAGATACTTTTGATCTTCTAGGGTGGGGTTGATGACCTCCTTAAAATATCTTAATTTTCTTTTAGCTGCTAAATCTTTCTCACACCACATTTTTTCTTTGAACTTAGAAGTAACAATATTTTTAATGTTATTAATGTTTTGCAATGCAACATTCTCGTCGATCTCCCAATGGTTTAACCAGACCCCGGTGTCTTTATACCAACCTCGTTTGAGCCTTAGGTGGTTTTGGCTGGAATTTAAAGCTAGCTTAGGAAGTCTATGGTCTCCTGTGTTATTGAGTTTGTGCTTGTACAACAGAAGCCTATTCATAGCTAGGTTCTCGATAGGGGAAAGACCCATTTCTATAAGGAGAATAGGATAGCGTGTGTTGCTTTTAATTTTGAGGTTATACGTTATAAAACGCTTCTGGATTTACTCAATCTTTCTCCAGGATTCTCTAGAGATGCTACAACCCCAAACCTTATATCCATATAAGATAACCAGGGTGACTAAAGTTTCAAAGAGGAAATTCTTTCTATCCCAGATTTTCTTCTTTTTTCTATATAATACTACCTAAGCACCCATGGGGGATTTGAACCAGTGACCTATCACAAGGAGTGCCTTAATAGTACACCCATTCACCGTCAATCCAAAGCCCCATGGGCCTTTCTATCTCAGATTACGAGGTTTGCCATTTTACAATTATTTTCAAGACCAAAATAAACTTTCCATCCCCCGTTAATCCTTTTCTCAATGCTATAGTTCCAGTTGAGCTTGTGATGAATTTCAATTCCTAGGTACTTGTAGGAAGACACTTCCTCCAAGTTACTATTGTCATACATAAAATTTGCGTAAGTGTCCTTCTTGGATTTAATAATCACAACTTTTGTTTTGTCAGTGTTAACAATCATACCCATGGTAGAGCAGAAATCCTTAAGAAGTATAAGTTTCTTATCAAGATCAGATGGGAACCTTGCGAGAAGAACAATATCGTCAGTGTAGAGAAGAAGGATGATGACTATCCCAGCTAAGATCGTGCCAGCACAAACAACCTTCTAGCTTGTCGATGTAAATGCCAAATAGGGTAAGGGAGAGGGGGAAACCTTGTTTAACTCCGATATTACACTTAATATCTTTCGACCACCCCTCATTGCTCTTTAACTTGGCAATTACATTCTCGTATAACCTTATAGCAGCAACTCTCAACTCAAAAAGAACCTTTAGCTCTTCTAATCTGTTCCAAAAGTTGTTTCTAGGAACCATATCGAAAGCCTTTCTAAAGTCCACAAAGCAACAAAAGAGATTGGATTTATCATTGTGGCATTCCTCCACAATGATCCTAAGCGTAACGAGATGGTCTGTTGCCAAATTCAGTATATTTTGATTAATCGATTGACAAAACTATGTGCGGGGTGTCTGAGACAACTGAGTATGTCTGAGGGGATGGATAATTTGAATGCGAATGGTCAAATTATGTCTAGAATTTCACATCCCAATCACCAAATCCCATTTGCTGACAAATGAAAATTTGATAGGATATTGAGGATATTGTGCCTTTCACTCTTTGTTATTAGTCCCTGCCGTCTAATGGAATGGGACTATAGTAATCGATATGGTGCTGTAGCATTAGTTCATGTCACAATTAACTAGTTCAAGTCACAATTAACCAAAGTTTCAATTTCATATTTTATAAAATATTGTGGTTCAACCTATCAGAAAGCTATACTGATTTTCCCAGCCAATAAGATTTTTAGTCATCTTATTTGACCTTTTTCCAAGGCAGTGCTCTATATTATTCATAGAATTTCTTTATATCAAAGGATTTATGTCTTTCGTATTTTTCTATTGGAAAGTAATGTTGACATTAGTCTCTTAAAAGTAAATATTTGGTTTGGGTTTGAGAATGTTTGGTTTGGAAATTTATATATTGACTTGCCACTTGAGCTACACGACTATCTGTGGCTATATGCATGCATGAACTGACATTGATTGGCCACCCGTCAAGACAAACTACTATCTGTTGCTATCTGCATGAACTGAGTTGTTGCTATTTGCATGCACTGATCTTTGCAACTTCCAATTTCTGTGGCGTGAAAGAATCAAGAGGTTGTTATATACGTGAAAATACATTCGGACCGGATGGAGGGTTGGCTCCCCTAATCTCTAAGTCAGCAAACTAGACCCAGCTTCCATCCCTTGATTAAATAGGATCGAATAGCAGTAGAGGTGCTTTGGCTTGTGGCTTTGCCACTAATGCTACTGATGGTTTCAGATGAACTTCAACGAGCACAGATGCTACCTTTGCTTCCCCAGTGTTGGCTCCTGCCCCTACCTTCACTTCTTATAATGATAGGCGGTATGTAGCGGTCTACGGATCTAGAAGCTATTTTACAGGTATTGGAGAAAATACAACTGCTGCTCAATCTAAATTTGTCACAGGGGGTAAACGATGCATTATGTGCACTTGGTGGGAGCGTATGAGCCAGACCGATCAGAAAAAGCAAAATGATACGTATTCGGCCTGCTCATTCATTTCTTCTTAGCGTGTCATTCATTTCTTCTCAGCATGTCGGTACCTTCAAGCCCTTGTAATAAGTATCACTCTTCTCAACATGTCGGTACCTTCAAGCCCTTGTAACAGGTATGGTGATGCTATCCTGCTCAATCTGTTCAAGTGTTTTGTCAGGAATGGATGGCAATAATGAATTCCAAGAGAGACGTTAGCTTAGACACTTGTAAGTCACCACCTCATTCCTGGGAAAGTGGTATCATCAGGAAACTAGTTGGCAATAATGAATTCCAAGAGAGACGTTGCCTCGAACACTTGTAAGTCACCACCTCATTCCTGGGCATGTGGTATAATTAAGAAACTGGTGGGCAAATAGATGTAACTATGCTATGACTTATGTCACAAAGTGTACACCAAGGTCTTCAAAATGAAAACGGTAACTCTCACATTCGTAAATGCTTTGAACATGATGATTATGTAAATATATTTCATGAAACTATTAATGGTGTATTACATGAAAACTTTGGCACTGGTTTTGATTTGAAACAGATTTGATGTTGCAGTTGTTTAAATTTTCATTTGAACCTGGGCTCTAAACAATAGATAAATCATGTGATAAATTCTCTTAATGCACTGGATGAATAACTATTTTTGCATTGTTATGAGTATGCGTGCAAATTTATGTTCTCGAGCCTTTACAAATTCCATGATTTCAACCCTTTGTCTGAACCTTTCAGACTTCTGTTTAAACCCTCAACCTTGCCGAGATTTGCGAATTTAATGGCGAGCTTTATCGTCTTCTTTTGCACTGGATAATTTATTCAAAATTTCATTTTTCCAATATCTAACATAAACACAAATCAGGGGACTTGGAATTTACTAAGTACAGGAGGTGGCCCGAAATCGATTAGAATTATATATAAAATAATTGTATTTAGGACAAAGGCTTTAAGATCGTATCTTCGTCCCCATAGAATTCCCTGACCAATAATTTGGAATCCTGAATGAGGGCTTCACTCTTTCTCCCTACGACATCAAATAGTTTATGCCTCGCAACCAGCTTCACCTTTGATACATATTTAAGTTCATCAGTAGCACGAAGTCTTCTGGCAGGCTGTACGTATTGAAACCAAAAGTTGCTTAATGTGGGCATTATAGCTCCCAATAGTGCGCATCCCTATGCACCTTAAATAGGCTGCTGCCCTTAGGGGTCCAGATGTAGAAATCAATCCAACTTCTAAGCCTGCTAATAAAACCTGTTGCTTGCCAAAAAAGGTAGGTCATGCTCTGGTGCTCCTATCTTCGCTACGTATCACTCACTCCTATTTGAGTGTACTAGTGCTCAACCGGGTACTTAAGACCATGCACGGATTCTCTCTTCTACATGAAATAAATGAGATTGGTGGGCGTCCTCCGGAGGAGAAGCATTCCTGGAACTAAAGCAGGTAGTCTCTACGAGCTGTAATTAAAGCGGAAAGTCTCGTTGTAACTAAAGCAGGAAGTCTCAATCGGGTTCTGGTGTTATTCCTTGGGTCAAATTGGGCCAAAAAGAATACTGGTGTTGTTCCTTGGGTCAAATTGGGTCAAAAAGAATAAAAGTAAGAGCCAGTAAATATACTTTAAAAACCAGGTTACACTTCTGTTAAATGTCAATGTCAAACATAAAATGGCAAAAGCAACATTCCCTTTGATCATTCCCTTATGCCATTGGTGGCCTGGCAAACTTACAAGTAGCACGCTACACAAAAATTCGTACCTTATCTCGTCATGCAAACTTAACCTCTTCTCCACTGAGTTTTGTAAATACATGGGTCTTTGTGGGCCCCTATAGATCTTTCTCATCAGTTCGATCACACGAGGTAGCGTTGTCATGTTCATGAGGAGATTGCTGACTATTGAATAGCACACCAGCTAGTCATATTGAGGTCTATGTGAGCTGGTATGAGACTGAACAACTTTTACTCATCTTTCCAGACTATGAATATGTTGGTTATGCAGTATACCGTTGGCTGTGAGTATCTAGTGTGCACAAGGTCAATTAGCAAAGACTTGTTGCCTCACAGCCCTTCTTGTTTAAATTTATAAAATGTTGCCTTTATTGAAGATTTGATCCACTATTTAACATATCCAGTGCACAGGTTCAGATTTGGCCACCCTTTCTCGCTTTTTTGTGAGCTAATAAACCAAGGTTATGAGGTTACCTGCTAATGTTCTTTTAACTTTGCTAAGATATCGATCATATTGATTGAAAGAGATCCTGTGAGTTCATGGTTAAGAAGAGATATCTGTTGACTCATAATTGCTGGAATGAAAAAATAGAACTTTCGTAGAAGGTTTATATAAAAATCCAAATAAAATGGGCTCCAATTTTAGTGAAATCGATTGTCACATGCAGACATGAACAATAGTGGGAGAGAATAGTGGAAGAGATTGTACAGGAGAAAAGATTTCATTTCATGTTTTTATATTATTTTGGGAGAAAAGATTTCATTTCATATTTTTACATAGTCTTAATTACTAATCACTATAAATTTATTTTAATTAATTTTAATTACTGATTTGTTATGGGTAATTATTAGTTTATATGGATCTTTACTGGTTATAAAATAATTCAAAATTTAAATTGGTTCTTTTAATAAATAAATGGATTCAATATTTGGAAAAAAAAAAATATTCTCATTTTTATTCTGTACACTACCTACCATAAACTTAAATTTACTAGAGAATATACTTAGAAATGAGTCAAAATTTTAATCAATAAAATATTTTATTATAGGGAACATTAAAGGATTGATATTGAAATATATTACTTAAGATGGATATTAAGATAGTTTATTTAAGTACTATATTAAAATATTCTTGTTTATATAGATTAGAAAGTCAAAAGATAATTTTTTAATTACTCGATATAAAATTATATTATTTAACATAACATCAACATATTTTAATTATGGTTGGGATTGAGCCAGGGATTTCATCATAACTTCTAGTTTTAATATCTAAGTCAACATAGTGAGAATCATGTTTTATAATGTTTTTAATTAAAACTAACCAAATATGTATATTCATTTTTGTTTGAAAATAGTTGACATTGTTTTTTATATTAAGAATATTTTATTTTTTATTTTTTTTAAATGGTTAACATTGTTTTTTATATGGAGAATATTTTGTTTTTTATTTTTATTTTAAAAGGTAGATGTGTCCACTGGAAGTTGAGCACGGACCAAATCGCACATTGCCCTCATACTACGTTCAAGAATGGATCTCTCTCTACACAATAAAAAAAAATTATGACCATTGAGCATAAGGGTTTAAATCTCTAATGGAAAGTTTGATCTATTTTATGCTTGTAAATGATCACGTGTAAAATTTATAATTAATTATCAAATATATTTTTAATCCATGTGTGAGTCTTCATTTCACGTGTGCTTGCCTGGAGAGATCAAATATCTTGAGATGCAAGCATCTTTTAGAGTGAAAAGAGATTTGAAGTAATTATGTTTTTCACTATATCCACTTGCGAGTCTTCATTTCACCTTTTCTTGCCTAGAGATATCAAATCTGTTGAGGTGGAAGCATCTTTTAGAGTGAAAAGAGATGTGTAAGCCTCTTTTGAGGTGGGTGCTTGGTAGATCCATAGTTATGATGGATCTAGGCTAGTTTAATTATGAATTATAATTAAGAAATGTATTATTATAATTATAATTATTAGTTTATTAGTTTATTTATAATTATCACGTGAATACCATGAGTTAAAATTATTAATTTGTTGGT
>APFE030688312.1:0-11792 GCA_000404065.3 Pinus taeda
TATGGTTTTTGCATATATAGGAATATCTTGTATGGCTTGGAGGAATGGAATCTTTATATACAAATTTTGTAACTCTCCACAAATGTCGAAGTCTGGAAATTGTATAGGTCGAGATATGACTAATCGTTCTGGGAAAGGAGGAGAGGATGTACTTGCTTGTTTATTGTTTTGCTCTTTGCTTTCATCCTTCTGTTGTGGGGGTTGTTCTATTGGTAACTGATCTTCAATGTGAATTGTTTTGTCTCCCTCTGTTTCTATTATTCGTCCCGATCTTAACTGAAGATCATTGCACTCCCTTAGGTCAGGTCCAATTTCTGATGTGTCTATAATTTGGATGGATTGGACTGGTCTATTATTAGGATTGGGATTGGGTTGGGCTGGGAGTTGCGGTCTCAGATTAGACTGGGGACTTTGTTGTAAAGCTGGCACAGTTGGTTGAGGGAGTGGGATAGTTCCTGTTGATTGATATGTCGATCTTGGTCAATTGGTCTGCCAGGGTGAACCTTGTGAAGTAGGGGGAATCCACTGCGGGGGATATGAGTTATTTTGCCAGTATGGTGGGGCATAAGGAAAATTTGGCCAACCGAATTGGTTTGCTTGATTCATCCATGGGTTTGAAGAGGGAAATGGTTGTGATGGCCAATTTGAAAATGGGGGTGCAGATTGATTTTGCCATATACCATATTGCTGAGTATTATACTGTGGAGGCTGAAAAGAAGAGGTTGGATCTGAAAACATACCTGGTTGCTTAGGCTGCCATTGGCGACGCTGGTTAACAAAGTATGCAGGCTCTGGTTCCTCTTCTGCTTCTTTGTATATTGCCTTCAGTCCGGGGAGCGAGGGGCAGCTTTCAGTAGGATGATCCTTTGTGCAAATAACACATGCTTGGACTGAATCTAGTGGACATTCCTTGTGGCTGTGTTTTTTTCTGCATCGGGGGCAAAAAATTTCCATATTTTGTTCTGCCTCCATCTGCTTTTGTCTAGCCTGCACAATATCAAGCTGTGTAGTTAATGTCCCTAAAATATCAGTTTTAAAATTTTCTAATAAATTCCCAAGCTCTACACGTGTTACCCCATCTGTTGAAATTTTATTATCTCTAATAAACCGGTCATATTCTGTTGGTTTTATTCTTGTGCTACCCCTTGAACTCCTGATGCATAACTTAATAATATCAGCAAAGTTTGCTTGGTAAATATCCCCTTTTCCCATGATATTCAATGTCTCAATCCACTGTTCTTTCATACCTATGATTAATGCAGTTTTCAACACATTGTCAGGCAGAGGTAATGATGCATAGGGGGATCTTTGTAGATTGTATTGGAAGCGTTCCACATATTCTTCTAAAGTTTCATTTGGTTTGGCCGTCATTTGGAAAATCTCATCTTTCAGTTCCCTTGACCTACAGTAATTCTGATATTTCTTGAGAAAGGCTTCTTTCATCTCTTCCGAATTGTTTATGACTCCACCACCTAAACCCATAAACCATCTCAGAGCTGCCCCCTTCAAAGTAGAGGGGAACAGCTTGAGTTTTTGGGGGTCAGTGGTGTAATCGTACCCCCTGCATAACACATCATACTCGAATAATAATGCATCAGGGTCTTCTGATGTGAGTCCATGAAACGTTGGGATGTGTTGAAGCGGAATTGCCTTCATCGGTGCATTCACAGTAAAGTCTACTATAGGATATTGTAAGGTAGAGGTCTGGGTATTTGGTTGATTCTACGCCATGGGATCAAATACGTGCCAATATCCTTCCGGGATTTCTAGGAGGATGTTCCTAGGTTGGGAAGGGACGGACTTGGCAGGCATTGGTTTAATGACGCTTTCCTTATCTGGACTGTTTAACAGTTGGATTATCCTAGGAGGAGACCTTGGTTCCTCTATTTCCCCTGTTTCCCCTTCTCCTTCACAAAGTTTACTTAAGTTCCCTTCCTGCAGCCGTTCTGTCACAGAATTTTCAATTTCTTGATAGTCCTGTTCATTAGTCTGGCTGTGGACCTCAGCAAAGGCTCCAGATGGTGACGTTGTAGCCTGAAGGGAACTGGTAGGCTGCTTAGAATTATCACTTCTAAAGCCTACCGACGGCTGAGATTCAGTTTTCTTGTAGATTTCATCTATAAAGGTTGTCCTACCAAGGGTCACCGGTCCTTTGGCTTTAACTGGAAGTTTGATATTCTTTTCTATCTTTTTCTGCTTAGTCATACACTCTAGGAAAACTACTAAATCCTATCAACTAGCAATTCTACTGAGAGGGCGAACGGTGGAGCAGGGCTTTTACATGCTCCATATGCAGGTTCTTACCTTCCGTTTTTAAAATCCAACTCCCTCCTAGCAGATTTCCGCACTACTCTATAAAGGACAAATGGCTATTACCCGTTCCCCACCAACGGCGCCAAAATGTAGAGCGATAACTAGGGTCTCTCACACCACCAATTATTCCACATTATTAAGTCAATCCGGGATCGTTTTGTTCTTTCAAGGAGTAACTCAATCCGAGGCTGTTTTGCCCAAGTAATGCTCGGTAGTATAACGTTCTAATGATTTGAAAGGAAACAAACACTAAGCTGTAACTAAACCAACTCAAAAGATAGAATCACACAAAGCAGTTGATCAGTCAAGGGTACGGAAACAATAACCCTTCCCTTTAGAAACTTATAAAGAAAGAAACCAAAGCATGGACTTATAGGTCTGGGAGTCAGGCAGTGTCTTTCTGGGCTCACGACAGCCTTAGGCCTGCTATCATGCGAAAGCAACAAAGGCAGATAAGCGAAAGTAAATGGAATAGCAGTTATGAAATGGAACAGTAGTAATCAAATGGAACAACAAACTCAAATGGATGTACACGTTCTAAACTATTACAGCAGTCCGAGAGTAATGTATGATGTGACTATGTTTCTGAACAAAGTGATATTGTCTTCAAGCCTCGCAAATACTTATTTTATATGAATCCAATGATGATACCATTCATACTAATACCTTGTTATCAAAATGGATGCAATTCGAATAGACTCACTTTATGTAACACAGAGACGTGAGTTAAAGAACTTATTCAGATTCAGATATTAACTTAAGAAGCATAGGCTATCATATAAAAGATATATCAGATTATTGAAACAAAAGAAATAAGCAAACCACACCAATCACCGTATGATACAACAGCAAGTGACCGTCGGAGCTGGGCCCTTGGCTACCAATGGTACACTGCTTAAAGTTACTTCAGATGCAGAAACGAAGTGAACACCAAGTCCTTTATATTGATTGCATTAACAAAGGTACAAAAAATCAGGTCTTAGCAAAACTCAATGCTCCAAGCTATTCGGAAGCGTGTAATTACAATAATAGTTCTCTTACGCTCAATGGCGTGGTATCTTTATATAACAGAAATGACGGAGATAACTTAGATACAAAAGATAAGCTAAAGCAGCAATCCCTCAGGATCAGAGATCCTGAGGGATTCGCTAATCGTTCAGTTCTTCTCTTTCCTTTCTTGCGTTCTCCGTCTCAGTGTCCTGCATTCTTTTCCTGGATTATTCGGCTCTAATTTTACTTGATCTTGTCCGCATCCGGTTCCCTGTCAACGGGACAGTAGTTGCTTTCCTTTCGCTTCTTGTTTTTACTCGATGATCCCCTGTTTCCGCGTCTTTCTACATAGAAAACATCAATTATTAATGATTGAGCTTCGTTTGTCCATTTTCACACAATTTATCAAAACCCTTATATTCTTTAGACTTATAATGCAAAAAAGGTTAGAAATATTATTGGAAAACCACTAGATTGCTGTTCAAAAAGCATACCTTCCAAGCGCTCCACAGAAGGGACTATAAGAAAAATAGAAAACGAAAAGGAAACTCATAATTATTGATTCAACCCCCTCTTAAAAATTCCTTATTTCAACACATCCTCGGTGTATGCATTTGCATCTAGTGACAAAATAATTCATATTATGATTGTGTGGATGACCTAATAGAGTTTGATATTTCATAATAACGATTTTCTTACATGTCAATAGATGAAGTCATAAATTGGTATTTGGATGTGAGATCCAAGTGAAACCTTGTCTCAAGAGTGCGTGAAAGTGATATTGGAAGAAACATTTATGACTGATATTAGTTTTGATTTGGCATTTGAGGCTTGATAAGTTGACTTAGTTGATTTGATTTCACAGTATTGGTTTATGTAAGGTTGTGTATATTGGTTTGATCAATGTAATGTTTGCAGATATCATTATATGGTCTAAAGCAGGCTTCATGAGCCTAGTATGTCTGCATTGATAGTTACCTAATGAAGCTAGGAAGATGTGCCAATCCAAAAATCTACTTCAAAATTGGTCAAAGGTATGAATTTGATTTTGGTTTTATATGTTGAATTTGTTTTTTGTTTTATATTTATGTTTTTCTTAGAAGAATCCAAGTCAATATTTGCATGGCATGATCGATTTTTGGTCTGAGATATTCTTCCTATGATATGTGACTAGATGGATGCACTGATGATGTTTGGGATCGTCATTGATGAGATGAGCACATATGGTTGTTGCCTTAGTATGAGATCTGTCATGCTATTTGGGATGAGAAGTTTGTAGCTTTAAGGATGACTGAGGTTGAGTTTTATGTTTATAGCTGGGACTGAGATATACTCATATGTTGAGATAGTGCTTGTGCACGAGACAAGCTTAGGCTTGTGGTTATTGCCTCCATGAGGGGGAGGATGAATAAGGTTTCATTTTTTTGTGATATATATTTATTCTAAGATAATATTTCATTTGATGTCCTACATGAATATGAGACTGATGCTATTGAGACATTATGATTGAAAATTTCAGTGACTTGTTTAAGTCGGTACCAAATGAAAGAATGATGATAAATTTTTTTATCTACAGAGAGCAGGACTGATTGAGGACACTGTGCCATCTCTTCCCCCTGTCTCATATCCGAGGCTAAGTAATTAATATGAAGGGATCATGGGGTTGAGGGATCTTTTTACAATAGGGTATCATCCCTATCTATTACCCATATGGTCATATATGTTTCTCCCCTATCTTGTTCTATATATATTATATCCTAGTTGACATCATACCCACACATTGGGCTTGTTTGGATTCACTCCCCTTCTCGCCAAAGGGTTGAGAGAGTGCTTGAAGGTGTAAAAACTAAGATAATTATGATGCAGGTGTTCTACCACATGACCCCTCAGGGTCATTTCCATGAAGATCAATAAGAAATAAGATGGTTTTGATCCCTACCTCGTATATCAAGTGGTATCTTTCCCATTGATTTCACAATGGGATGGTTCTAATCCTTTCTTGGTAAGTTTCATCTCACCTACTACTCAATCAGATGACTTGGGGTGAGATTGTACCATAAGACCTCCCCTACTATCATAGGCATGAGGTGAGGATGTCCCTTAGGACATTCCTCATTTTCATTGGATTTTGGGTGGATATGTGCTCCCCGATGTGGTTCCAGGTTGATTAGAGCTACCAGATGATAAGTTGTCTGATGTTTCCTATGTAGTAGCATTGGGTTTCCCATTGGCAGTGATTCTAAGTGGTAGCTTAGGCTCCCCTCCGATATCAAATTCTTCTTCTTTTAGATTTGAGAATGCTCATCATATGAATAGAGAAAATCAAGAGATAAGTAGGAATAAGCAAAGATGAACCGAGATGAATAGTGTCGACATTTGATGATAAGATACAATTTGATGACAGGATTCTTTTGATGATTGCATGATGTAGTTGGAATTTTTCCCTAGCTAAGAGGAAGTGTTAATTTTGGCAACTCCATGACAAATTCCAATCATGGGATTAGATTCCTCTTTTCAAGAGGACCAATTTTGACTATTGAAGCTCTCAACTTAGACAAGGAAAAGTTTATTTTTGAAGAAAATCCCACTTGTGTACAAAAAGGAGAGGTCAAGCCCAAAAGAGAATTTGGACACACACAAATGGCTATAAATACAAGTGAATTGACGCTCATTTTGAAATCATCATCATGGTCATTCTTCTTTATTTTGGTTTGTCTTGCATAGGTCCAAGGTTGGGTCATAGAGATTGGTTTACATAAGTCTAATATTGCGGGCTCTGAAGCTTGTATGTGTGTTCAAGGTTTCGGTTTCTAGCTGTAGGCCTGCTTCAGGCAAACTTTGGTCCCAACCATAGGCATACAGGTTCATGCATGTTCTTGGAGGTTTTTATTTGCGTACACATTTATCTCTATGTGTATTTGGAAGCTAGGGTTTTAATTTTACAACTGACCATAGATTTTTTCAGTTGATAGGTGAGTTCAATGGTTGACTACTGATAGTGACAGTTGGTCACATGCTTCTAAATCAGGTTTTTTTTATTATTAATGTTTTTGGGCTCATCTCATAGATGTTGTGTTAGGGTCCCACCCTAACCCCCTTATTTATGTAATGGGACCACGTCATAGTCAAGATTCAATAAAGCCCATATTAATAATTGTAAGTGGTTAATCCGCAATTAATAACGGAACCATAGTTAGTTGCAAATGGGCCATAGTATTAGATAGATGTATTAGTAATACCCCGGTATTGCTCGTCGGTATCTGCATGATGAGTCATATATAAAGGATAGAGACTCCCCAAGGAAGCATCGTGTCTTATTGTGTAATCGAGCTCTCCTCTATGGAGGTTGCCCCCTCGAAGAGGCAAGTGACATTACTCTCTAATATAAAATCATTGCTATTATGTGTCTGGGTATTTTTCTTCGTATATCTGTGTTTTGGGTATCTTTTCTTTGCATATTCTGTATTTGGGTATCATTTGCAGGTTAAGAGCATAACAAGTGGTATCAGAGCACTTTCTAGGGCCGGTGGGATCTCCATTTCGTAGCAATTTTTTTTTTGGCTAGAGACGTGTTCCGACGTCTTTAAACCACAGGATCTGTCATTGAGCACATAAATCTGTGGATTTGGGGAGGCATGCACACAGGAAATATAAGAGGTGGTCACGTCTGTTGGACTCCCTTGTAACCCCTGTGGGTACCCCTTCGAGTAGTAGCACATTAGACAGAACTGCGCACGGACTGTCTTCCACATACCTTCTGGGTATATCGGAAGTCCCCTAGGCTCCTTTGAAACCTTGCCATAGATACATCGTCGGCCGTCTCGCGGCTACAGTACACCGAGAACAGCACTTGGAGAGATTACTCGCCCATACGATAGGGTAGTCGGGTGGTACGGCTAAGGGTACGGTCGATCCTCCTTAGTTAGAGCCCTGAAACATTGGGTCGAGTACTACTACCAGACCCTTATGTATATTTCGATATGTAGCACCTGACACTCCTCAACACCCTAGTTCCCTTTTCTATCATCATCTCTTCCAGATCCGCTTGTGCAAAGGAGTGCAGCAGCAGCAGACATCGGTCCCAATCAGCCATTCCGATCTATTAGATCCATCAGATCTGCAGAAGCAGTTAGTTTTGCCGCCCAGCGCTATCAGATCCGCCATTCAGATCTCTCATATCCACCAGATCAGAGTCGCTGTGAAGGGTTCCTATACCGGGGTATAATTTTCGTAGGACTTTTGGCCGCATTGAAATTTTGAGAATTTGGCCACTGTAGTATTGATAAGGGAGGAGTAAAACTCCGTTAGGAGTTTTCAGAGAAAAAAAAAAAAAAAAAGTCTGAGATCTTTCAGGGTGCTTATTGGTGATCTAGCCCATCAGAATTAGGACGACGAGCTGAGTACGGTGGTACCATTCACTTCTTAGTGAATTTTTTTTTAGGTGGTCCCACTTTTCAAAAAATCCGGTTGGTGTATGGTAGCAACTAGAGCTCAAGCGATGGCCAATGAAAGGATGGACAAACTTGAAGAATCAATGCATAACCTCGACCTTCAGCTTACCAGACTACTTAGCATGGTCGACAAAATAGTCCTGAAGGGCAAGGAGCACGGCCAGGAGGAGGAGTATAATGGCCATGAACACAATGAGGGTGAGTCTAGCCACTCTCCTCATGTATGGCACACCCACCCACAACCCAGTCAGCGACCTCCCAAGTTGGATACACATAAATTTGACGGCTCTCACCCGTTGGCATGGATAGCACAAATGGAGCAATATTTCAAACTAAATCGCATCTTCGCTGATGAGACTCAGCTTATGTTGGGGAGCATGTACTTTGACAATGAAAGGTGGCAATGGTGGGAATAGCAGCAACGTTGCACTGGAACTTTTAGGACTTGGCCCAAATTCACCAAAGCTCTTCAAGACCGCTTTGACCAAGAATCATCTTTTTTGGGTCGTCTTACTAAGCTCTGACAGACTGGTACAGTGGGTGAATATATTACAACGTTTGAAGCCTTAGCCTTCCACACTTGGGGTCTCTCAGATGGGTTCTACACGGAATGTTTTATCAGCGGTCTTAAAGAAGCTATCAAAGCTCAAGTTCTACTTCACCACCCTCCCACGTGGACGGAGGCTTGCTAGGTAGCTCGTAAGGTGGAACGTGCATTAGCATCCCAATATAGTCGCCCAAATTTCCCCGCTAAAGGTCGTCCCCCACAGGCTCACAACACGACTCAAACACTTAAGGTCCAAAAGGTGTCCCCTGCGGAAATGGCCGAAAGAAGGAAGCAAGGACTATGTTACTACTGTGATGAAAAATACTCCCGAGGTCATAAATGTAAGGAGCCCACATTCTTTCAAATAGATGCCACTGACTACAACTCAACAGAGGAAGATCCACCACTCGAGGAACATGAGCTGCTAGAGGAAGACAACGAATAGGACGATGTCTCTGACGAACCAGTTATTTCGTTGCATGACTTGGCAGGGATTTCTTCCCCTCAAACGCTCAAAATCAGAGGGTTTATTAAACATCGCCCAGTAGTAGTCTTGATTGATAGTGGAAGTACACATAATTTCATCCATCAAAAAGTCGTAGAAACAGTGCATTGCTTTGTACAAGCAGTTTCTAACTTCCAAGTTCAAATTGCAGATGGAGGCACAATGAAATGTGAAGGCCGTTGTGAAAATGTCAAACTTCAAATGGGGGATTATCAGTTGAAAACCCACATGTTTGCCATAAACATGGGGGGTTGTGACATTGTCCTCAGCGCTGACTGGCTCCGCACTCTTGGGCCAATCACAATGGATTTCCAGGAGTTGTGTATGAGTTTTAAGCAGAACAACCACACACATACCCTCCGAGGACTCCAGGCGGGAGCCCCCTCTATCATAAGCTCACATAGAATGGAAAAATTGTTAAAAAAGGACAATCATGGAGTGGTAGCTCAATTTAACGCCATCCAGGGAGTCGAAACCAAGCAGCCGCCACTTCATCCTGAGATGCAACAGATTTTAAACAACCATCGGCCGGTCTTTGACAAGCCTCAAGGGCTTCCACCCTCGCGACGGGAACATGATCATAGCATCACCTTGGTTCCAGGGGCCCAACCCCCAAATGTGCGCCCATACAGATATCCGTTCACCCAAAAGAACGAAATAGAAAAAATCATCAAGGAACTTTTGGAAGCAGGGTTCATTCGTCCCAGCATCAGTCCTTATTCATCCCCAGTGGTCATGGTGCTCAAGAAAGATGGGGAGTGGCGGATGTGTCCCGACTTCAGGGCCCTCAATAAGTTGATAGTCAAAGATAAATTTCCCATCCCGGTGGTTGATGATTTGCTAGGTGAACTCAATGGGGCTCAATTCTTCACTAAGTTGGATCTTCGCTTAAGCTACCACCAAATTTGCATGAAGGAAGTCGACATCCCCAAGACTGCTTTCAGAACTCATGAAGGCCACTATGAATTCCTGGTCATTCCATTTGGTCTTTGTAATGCCCCCTCTACTTTTCAGAACCTTATGAACCACATTCTCAAACCATATCTCAGGAAATTTGTAATTGTCTTCTTCGATGACATCCTCATCTATAGTTGCACTTGGGCCGCACATCTTCAGCATTTAGATCTACTCTTGCAACTGTTCTGCAAGCATAAATTATTTGTCAAGATGTCCAAGTGTTCATTTGGCATGGCGGAAGTAGAGTATTTGGGCCACATTGTGGGGCGTGAAGGTGTCAAGGTGGACCCCAAAAAGATCCAGGCAATGCAAGAATGGCCTCAACCTAAGACCTTGAAGAGTTTCCAAGGATTTTTGGGTCTCACAGGCTATTATTGTAAATTTGTCTGCAACTATGGTCGCATAGCGAAGCCCCTCACCCAACTCCTAAAGAAAAATTCATTCTTCTAGAATGAGGAAGCACAACAGGACTTTACAGCTCTAAAAAATGCCATGTGTTCCACTCCAGTTTTAGCACTACCTGACTTCACCAAATCTTTTCTCATTGAATGTGATGCTTCGGGTACAGGTATTGGGCGAGTCTTAATGCAGGAAGGGCGACCGTTGGCCTTCACAAGCCAACAACTGAGTGGGAGGAATCTGGGCCAATCTACCTACGAGAAGGAAATGATGGCCATCTTACATGCAGTCGACACCTGGCGACCTTACTTATTGGGGCAACGTTCCCAAATCCGCACAGATCATCACAGTCTTAAATATTTTTTGGAGCAACGCCTATCCTCCCCACAACAAAATAAATGGCTAGCTAAAATGCTAGGATATGATTATGAGATCATTTACAAGAAAGGGAAAGACAATAGTGTAGCAGATGCATTATCTCGCTAATTTGAGGAGGAAAGTACCCTGCTAGAAATTTCCCTCCCCATTCGAGAATGGATTGAAGAAGCTCGCACGGAATGGTTTCACACCCTCGGCTCTCCCAAATCATTTCTCAATTGCAAGCAGATCCCAATTCCACCAAGGGTTACTCGTGGCAGGATGATATTCTTCGCTACAAGGACAGAGTCGTAATATCACCAACATCCACCCTCAAAAGTCGCATTTTGACATAATTGCACTCATCTCCCATTGCAGGACATTCGGGCTTTCAAAAGACGTATGCTCGCACCAGAAGATCATTTTTTTGGACCGGCATGAAAAAGGACATCCTTACCTTCGTAGCAGAATGCGATGTCTATCAACGCCACAAAGGGGAAACCGTCAACACACTAGGAACATTACAACCATTGCCCATTCCGGCATCAATTTGGATGGAAGTTTCTATGGATATCATTACAAGTCTTCCAAAATCAGGGAACAAGTCAGTGATCATGGTGGTTGTGGACCGATTGTCGAAGTATGCTCATTTCTGCGCTCTTCCCCACACATTTACACCAACCTTGGTTGCTCAAACTTTCATGGATCAGATCTTCAAATTGCATGGCATGCCCATTTTTATTGTGTCTGACCACGACCCGATCTTCACCATCAATTTTTGGCAGGAACTCTTCAGAATTCAAGGCACTCAACTAAAACTCAGTACTTCCTACCATCCGCAAACAGATGGTCAAACTAAAGCCGTCAACAAATGTCTAGAAACCTACCTTAGGTGTTTTAATTCAGAAAAACAACACCTTTGGGTATAGTGGCTACCTCTGGTAGAATGGTGGTATAACACCAACTATCATGCCACCACCAAAATGACTCCCTATGAAGCAGTATACGATCAACTCCCGCCTTCCCCTACTTCCTATCTCAAGGGATGCTCAAAATTCCAAGCAGTGGATCAATTCCTACAACACCGTGCAACTATGCTCGCCCATCTTCAAGCGAATCTTCATCATGCTCAGAACCGCATGAAGCAACAACTAGACCAGCATCGCTCAGAGCGCCACTTTCAAGAAGGGGATCAGGTCTTTTTACGGCTCCAACCATATAAGCAAACATCACTCAAAGACAAGGGATGTCAGAAACTCTCTCCCAAATTCTA
>APFE030688312.1:12369-38756 GCA_000404065.3 Pinus taeda
GTTAATCCGCAATTAATAACGGAACCACAGTTAGTTGCAAATGGGTCGTAGTATTAGATAGATGGTATTAGTAATACCTCGGTATTGGCCGATGGTATTGCATGTATGAGTCATATATAAATGATAGAGACTCCCTGCGAGGAGCATCATGTCTTATTTTATAATCGAGCTCTACTCTATTGGAGGTTTCCCCCTCGAAGAGGCAAGTGACATTACTCTCTGAATAATAAAATCATTGCTATTCTGTGTTCTGGGTATCTTTTCTTCGCAGATTCTATGTTCTGGGTATCTTTTCTTCGCATATTCTATATTTGGGTATCATTTGCAGGTTAAGAGCATAACGTGTTGTTTAGTTTATTTTTGATGGATAGAATTATGGTGGAAGATATGGATCACTGTACTCTCTTTTGCTGAATCATTCAATGAAAATTTAATAAGAAGAATAATTTGAAAGGGTATTCCCCATAGTTGATTTTTCCCTCATATCCAACGAATTCCGGTGTCTATTTGTGTGAATGTTTTTCTTCCATTGTTCATTTATTTTATGCTACATTGATGATGATATTGTTATTTATATATAATTAAATATAATGTTGCAAATTGGAATAGTTTTATGATGTTGTTGTGTAAATTTAATATCTAAATGATGAAAGGAAATTATCTAAAGCAACGGAAAATATAGCCCTAAGAAAATTGAACATGGAATATGTGTCCCATGACCTTGCTTTTGTTTTATTTACATGGAAAATCAACTAGTGGTTGTTACAAACCCCTCCCCCTTGGGGGAACACTCTCCTCAATGTTCAATGATGCTTATAACCAACAAAACTTATTTCCCATGGAGCTTTATAACACAACTCAATGCATAAATCTTTTGTCTGTTTTGTGTTTCCTTTAAATTCCTCTTAATAACCTACATTTCCTGCTCCATCTCAACCAACATATATGTTTCAATCAAGCCCCTACTCATTGGATCACTCCAATTGATAGAAGTATTACAATGTTGGAATAAGGAATTACTGATGGGAGGTGGGTGAACCAGTAATAGTGTGGTTCTTAAAACTTTTTATGAATATTTATTAAGTTATTTCCTCTAATGTTTTTTACTTATGAGATAATTCATACATAATACAAATGAGTAGCAATATGAGACATTCACATGTACATACAATCCATCACATGAGCAACATACACATATTGACATCAATATTTTCACATGGGAACCCAAAAGGAGAAAAACACCAATCTGTTTGTTATTATGATATAAATTAAGCACCTACTTAATTAAATTAATAATTACTTTTGGCTCCCTTTGCTTATCCCTTTACTATTTTTCTTCCATAGGACTGGTCATTATGACTAACAACTTAGCTTTTAGGTGTTAAGGCCTTCAGGTCTTGTCGGGGGCCTATCTCCCTATGTATAGCTCTTTCACCCTTAGTTCTTTTGATTTTCCTTAACCACCTTCATATGAGAACTTTCTCATACTTCAATTAGAGAGGTTCCCCAAATTTTGACCTCTAAAATGTAATTTCCACACATCTTTTCAACACTCAGGTGCTTAGGCCTTCTCTATGCCCTTGGTCCTCTGGATCTCCCATGACCATGTGCCAGTCCACATCGAAGCCCCTTTATTGTATCATAAATTTTCTATAAGGAAATTATTTAGGGCTTACGAAAACTCCAACCTTTGATATGCCGACCTCTGAGATGATGTCATGATGTCGTCATCACTTTGTGGGGTGTCTCCTTAGTCGTGACATGTGTCACCTGTATTCTCCCCATTAGGCCACCGAAAATGCCAAATCTGACTACCACGTGTCCACCTTATAGTTGCATCATGTAAACGTCATCTGCCTCGTCATCTCAGGAGGGGTCAATCAGCTAATACCATGTGTCTATTAGAGGAGAGAGAAAGGGTCTCCTTGGTCCTTTGTTTTTCACTGAATTTCTTTGTAATTCCTCTCCTTCTCAAGCCTCGACATTTCAAAATAAATTCAATTTTTAAGGACATACAATATTCCAATCTTTCGATGGCCCTATGCTTTGAATTTCTGATATGCCTTTCCATGCCATCTCCTTAAACCTCCGAAATTGTGACTTTCTTAGATATTCAAAATTCTGAAATTGAACTCCTCATATTTAACCTCCTTCAAAGTACTCCAAGCTCCTTTACTTCATATATCAACAAATTTTGATCCTTATGGCCATTTATTGACTTCCACATACCATTAAAAATATATTTTAGAGAACTTTTCAATGGAGGAGGTATGATTTAAGCTTGAGACCATTTTCTACCTGAGAAATGGCTACAAAATATCATCCTCAAAGCTAGTCTAGTTGATATCAATGCTAACATACCAAATTCCATAAGCCATCTAGATAATTCCATCTATCCAACAATCTCCCCCTTTGGCATTGATGGAAACAAAGTAATCTCCCCTTGAAACCAAAGCTCCCCCCTGAAATTATGCATGGTCTTCTTCATTTCTCTTCTTCTCCATGGTAATTTTCTCCCCCTCTGGCATCAGTGGCCAAGGATGCCCTTGAATACTCCCCCTAAACCACTACAACCTACTCTTCGATTGATCCCATACGCCGAGTAGCTGCCAATGCACACCACAATTGAGTCATTTGGAGGAGGAGTCAAAAGACCTATCTAATTCCTGAGATATTTAGAGGGTTATATTTCTAGTGTCTTATTAAAGATATTTGAAATTTTGTCTTTAGTGGCCACATGTTCAAGTATAACAACATTGACTACAACATGTTCCATAAAAAAATGGAACTTGATAGGGATGTGCTTAGTCTTTGAATGCATGACAGGATTCTTAGAGATACTAATGGCACATGTATTATCACACATGATTGGAATAGGATCTGTCAACTCTACCATAATATCCTTCATTTTTTTTTCTCATCCATATAATTCATGAGAAACAAGTGGCAACTGCAATATACTTTGATTTAACAATTGATAAAGAAATGGAGTCTTCTTTCTTGTTGACCCATGACACTAAGTAGTTTCCCAAAAAGAATGTTGTTCCTAAGGTGCTTTTCCTGTCATCAATGTTGCCTGCCCAATCATTATCGATGTATGCCTTCAACTTAACTTCTCTAGTTTTAGCATACCACAATCCATAATCTGCTACCCCTTGAAGATATTTGAAAATAATTTTGATAGTGATGACATGAATTTGACAAGGGACATCTTGAAATCTAGCCAAAATACCCACTTCTTACATCATTTATGGTTCTGAAGTTGTGAGATACAACAAGATTCCTATCATGGATCTATATTTAGTATGATTTACCACTGGTCTCTCATCTTCCTTGCACAATTTGCAGCTTATAACCATAGGTGTGCTAACTAGATTGCAATCTTCTAGCCCAAACTTCTTCAGAGTTTCTGATAGGTGCTTGGATTGAGAAATTTGCAATCCTGAGAATAAAGAAAACTCTTTGATCATGGAAATATTGAACTTTGTTAGCATATATTTTGTGAATTTGCGTCCCAATTATTCCATGGTTCTGCCAAAGATTATGTCATCCACATATACTACTACAATTAGTAGATGATCACCCTCATTTTTATGTATAAATTGTTGTCTACAGTACCTTTCTTAAAGCCTCGTTAATGAAGGTATTGATCCAGTCTTACATATCAAAATCTCAGAGCATGTTTGAGTCTATATAAGGTCTTTTTTAGTTTCCACAATTTTTTTTTATCTTCAGTGAGCATGAATCCTTCCAGCTGCTCAATATAAACATCTTCTTCTAGATCTCCATTGATAAAGGTAAAATTCACATCTATTTCATATATATTAATATTTTTATGACTGGAAAAGGAAAGAAACATTTTGATAGCTTCCAGTCTCACTACCGGTGCAAAATTTTCCTCGAAATTCACCCCTTCTATCTGGGCATACCCTTTGCAGATCAATCGAACCTTGTTCCTAATTACTTGACCTTGCTTGTTTAGATTTTTTTTGTTTATCCCATTCGGTTCCAATGAAATTTTTATCTTTGGTTCTTGAAGCAAACTCCTAAGTTTCATTCTTTTCAATTTGGTCAAGTTCTTCATTTATATCTCTCACCCAGAATGTTTCCTCATTTGCCTGGCTGAGATTTTTAGGCTCAACCTGAGACAACAAAGCAATATTTACACAACTTGAATTGTCAACAAATTTCCTCCTAGTTCTAACAACATGTGTTTGATCTCCAAGAATCTGACTCTCATGATGTTCCTTTTACACATACCTGAAAGGTGTTTTGGGACTTGGAGTTGTGCTTGTTTCCTTGCCTTCATTATCAGAATCTGTTTCTTCTTGATCTAAGGGACCCGTGTCTTAATTCTCTTCTCCATCTGAGTTCATATTTCCTTTGTAGGAATCAAGTTGTGAAGTTATTACAACTACTATTACATCAATGTAATCCTTAACCCTCTTTGTCCATTTGTTGTAACACTTACATCCTTTACTTTGAGCAGAGTACCCGAATAATATACCCTCATCAGTGCATATGTCAAACTTTCCTGGATTTTTATCATTCCTTTTAATAAAGAATTGTCTCCCAAACACCTTAAAGTGTTTAACTAATGTAGGTCTTCCCTTCCACAACTCATAGGGAGTTTTATCACTATTAGGCCTAAGTTGAGTTATGTTTGATAGGTACACTAATGTTTGTGCTGCTTCTCTACAGAATATTTGGGATACATCTGCTTCATCCAACAGAGCTCTCGCCATTTCCTGTATCGTTCTTTTCTTTCTCTCAACAAATCCATTTTGTTGTGGAAGTTCTAACCACTGAACATTTCCTCCTAATACCATGCTCTTCACAAAATTCTTAAAACTCTCTTGAAGTGTATTCTCCTCTTCTGTCTGATCTTAAGCATTTCATCTTTAAGTATTTCTCATTTTCTACTAGAGATTTAATTTTTTTAAATTCTTAAATGCTTCTAATTTTTATTTTAAGAGCATGATCCAAGTGGCTCTAGTAAATACATAAATGAGCAGCCTAAAATACCTTTCTCCTTTTGGGGTTTTTTCTCTAGTTGGGTTGCAGATATCTATGTGAATTAGCTTCATTGGTCTAGATGAAGAGAACACATTTGAATTGAAATGAGTCCTAGTATTCTTACCGAATTGACATGACTAGTAGATTGAATTATCAGGTCATGATAGTCTTGGAAAACCTCTTGTAGATCCCATATTTTTTACTATTAACAGACTATCAAAATTCATATGACCAAGTATCTTACACCATAATTGGGTCTCATTATACTTTCTCAAATAGCATCTTATTTTTGAGTCATCAAACACATATACATTATTGTTATTTATGACTTCTTTCCCACTAGCTTTCCATTTTATTCATTTATGATCCCACATTCCTTGGATCAAAGAGTCACATTAAATCCATTATCACACATATGGCTTACCCTATGAAATTTTTTCTTGAGACCTTCCATGTACAACACATTTTGAGCTTTCATCTTTTGATCCAAATTGACTATTCCTTTATCCTTAATTCTTGTTGGGGCATTGTTTCCGAAAATGAAATTATTCCCTATGTCTTTTTATTTTAGAACATAAATTTTCTATTATTCCTACTCATGTTCTTGGAATAACCACTATCCACATACCATCCATTCTCTTGATTATGTACAGATAGAGAAACTCCACATTCTATGCTCTTTTCAGATTTTCTTTTCAAATTCTCCATATCCTTTTGAGAAGCTGGTGGCTGAATATTCTAGGGCTTAGATAGGTACTCAAACCTGCTTCTACATTCATTTTCCTTGTGCCCAAATTTATTACATTTAAAAACTCAACATCACTCAACAGGGGAGATATATCATTTCAATCTCTGAGAGGAGAGTTTGAGATAATAAAATTATGATACTTATTATATGTAAAATTTTCATCTCTATCAACTTTGATCATTCTACAATCAACAGTCTTATGTGAAAAGATGTGACACTCATAAAAATCACCATATAATAAATAATTGTACCTATTGCTGGAAGGTTTATGAGTTTTTTCATGTTGGTACCTCTATTGTCTGGATGATTGATTCATTCTTTGTTCGTGTGGCTCCTTGGGGTGGCTCTAGTTATTATTGCAGCGATGATATCCTCTTTGTGTTGTTTCCATTTTGTCTTCATTGATTATATCTTGAAGCTTCTTTGCATAGATTTGTGGTTCCTCAAATCCTGCATAACTGAAGTTTAACTTTCCCATAGAATATTCTTGTGTTCCTGATTATCCCATACCTATTTTGTTTCCTAAATACCTTTAACTATTTAGAATTTAATCTATATTTATTGTGCCTTATGCAAATATTTCATTTAAATGTTTCTTGGCCTCCATTCTTTCAATACTTTTTCTCAGGGAGACCACTTCTGCCTCGAGGCTATGCTAGTTTTCTTCCCATTCATGGATCAAATCACGAAGAACTTCTTCCTTTCACTTATCTTCTTCTAATTTTATTTTCAAGGATAGAATTTCATCTTTTCATGTTTATGTGATTATTTCCTTCTGCACCTTGAACAACTCTTGTTTTTAATGCTTTTTATCTTCTTCTAGTATCTCACATGTTCCCAATTTTTCTTCTAGTAGAAGAGCTAAAAAATATTCTTTTTTAATGGCTTATTCAAGTTTTTATTTTTCATAGACAAACTCTTCATTTTATGAGTTGTACATACATTCTTCAGCGTGTTGAAGTTGTTCTTTTAGCTACCTATTCCTTTTCTTCGCCTTCTCTAACTCATCAAGAGAACTGACGAGTTCTCCTTCAAAGTCCACTACTCCTTATTCTTCCTCCTCTTTAGAATCGGTAATATTTTGTTTCTTGGAATCTACTCCAAATTCCATAAGTAAGTACCTTTTTTAATCATCTTCTAAAGAGTTTTTGCTATTTGACTTTGGTATTAAACTATCCTCTTTGGAGAAGAGCCCCTTTTTCTTATATAACTTCTTCTTCTTATGTTTCTAAAATTTGTTTCTAAATTCTTAATCATTTTCCTTTTTAGTCCTTTCTTTGTAAGGGAACTTGGACGAGAAATGTCTGACTCTCCCACAATCAAAGAATTTAAAGGGAAAATTCCCTTTATATTTTCCTGAGCCATGCTCCAGTTTCCTAAAAAATTGAGCCACCTCTTGATCAGATTCACGACTGGAGAAATATTGATGATATTTGTTCTCCTTGGCCTTCTTGGACACTTAAAAAATTTCATCCTTTGGTTCATACTTCTCTCTTCCTACTCTCATGTCATATGCTATGAGAGTACCAAACAACTTGTCCATCTTAAGATCCTTTAAATTAGCCATTTCTTCAATAGATGAGACTTTGGCATTAAATTTCATGGGTAGGGATCTTAAACCTTTCTAAACAATCACATACACCTTGTACTATTCACCAATTCCTATAATCATATTGGTTACTTCATCAACTCTGAAGAATTATTCTACTATTCTTTCTTCTTTAGTCAATTTTAAACTTTAAAACCTCATTATGAAAGTTTGAAGTTGGCTTTCTTGACTTTGTCATCTCCTCATCTACTTCATGAATCTGATTGAGCTTCATCAACACCTCCTTCGCATATTTACAATGCATAACCTTTACAAGTTCAAATTGACTAAGGCCAAAGAGAATGGAATTATTGGCTTTAGTATTATTTCCATACAATGTTTTACCATTTGCATTGGTGGGAGGGACATCAGGGACATCATAATCTACTAGTACAGGGCTCCAACCATCTACTCCTAGGGACATAATATAGAATTCCATCCTAACTTTCCAGAAAGCATAGTTTGTCCCATCAAAGACAGGTATCTTTCTTGAGTAATCATATTGACTCTCTTGCCAAGACATAATTCCTTATGAATCAACCTTCTAGTGGTTAGATTTTTCCTAAAGGAGCCTGGCTCCGATACAAATTGTTGGAATAAGGAATTAATAAGAGGGGGATGGTGAATCAGTGATAGGGAGGTTCTTAACTTTCTTTTATGAATATGCCTTTAGTTATTTCCTCTACTATATGTTACATATGAGATAATTCATACATAATACAAATGAGCAACAATATGAGACATCCACATGTGCATATAATCCATCACATGAGAAACATACATATACTGACATAGGTATTTTCATGTGAAAACCCACTTAATTACATCGGTTTGTTTGTGAGCACCCAGTCACAAGAGGCACTGACCACCTTAGGATGAAAGAACCTACCTTCCAAGAGGCACTAACCTCTTATGAATTTAGGCCACCACCTAATTTAGTCACTGTTCTACTTTTCATACAATTTTCAAACTGAAAATAGAGGCACATACAAATACAAAAATATGCTAATTTGGTTCATTAGATAAACACACTTCTTCTCTTGATCCTCTATTATTCCACACTCTCTCTTGGCCTCACACGTAAACACTCTATCCTTTGCACTCTTCCTTTTATTCCACATGGTCTCTATAAAACTCTGCTCTACACTCTTCAATGCTTCAACAATACTCTCTTCCCCCACTTTTCTTAAAGGAAATAACTGGTTTTGATCCTCTCTTGCACTCTACACAATACTGCCTCTGCTGCCTATTTCCACACTTCTTGAGTGTACCTCTATACGACACCTCCATATTGTTGTTGTTGTTGTTATAACTACAAATATCACCTTTGGTATTTTTGATGCTTATTTTATGGCCTAGGGCAACCCCTCCTTCCAGAATTGGTCTAAATATTTTAGAAATAATGTTTTACTCCTTGTACACTACTTTGCCCTGATATAAAAGGGTGTACACGCAAGTTAGTCAATACCAAACTCGCGTATATCTGTTAAAACACTTAGAAAAAATAAATTTCCTCAATTATGGGCGGAGTTCACAGGTTTTACCTATTGTTTACCTCCTAGTGCCTATGACCCAACTATTTCCCAACTAAAAAACTAATTGGGAGAAGTATAAATAGACTTCTATGGGAAGGCCTAAAGGAAGAAAGAGAAGATAGGATTACTATAATGAGATTATCGCTAACTGAGTTTGAAGTCTCCTTGTGTTTCAAGCACTTCCCCAAGTTTCAGGAAACCCTTGTTTCCTTGAGTGTTGATATTCTCCCACTTGTTTGAGATATCATGGTATGGGTTATGGAAGGAGGCTATTGAAGACTAGGATTGGATGGATCTAGAGGATGGTTCTGCTTGGAGCCGGAAGAAGGAGACTCAGGTGAACACTTTCCATATTTGTTATAGTTTTCTACAATAAAAATAAACATTGTCTTTTTCCTGAGATTTACTTTGTTTATGCATTAGATGTTGTTTTAATTCATGTATGAATGTTATTTTGACATATAACTAACCATTTGCTTACATGATATAAAGTTGATTTCATTAAAATGATTTATATTTATGCTACTATGTATGTTCAAATTGGTTGATTTTCATATTCGAAGATCATCGGGAGCTGCAGAGGGTCTGAACCCTGCTGGAACTACCCAAACGAAGGACATCTAGGTATGATCATTATCACATAGTTTGTTTATATAGAATGTTGCCTAAGTTGTATGCATGCTTCTTGCTATAGATTGCTCTTGCTCTACTGGGGTTCCAACCCAAAACCCTGGGGTACTTATTCATGTAACAGAATTGGCGTCTCCACTATGCATAACAATCTTGTTATTCCTAGTTTGGGTTATTCAGTGTCAATCAAGGCTTAGTTCTTGGTTTTCTTGCTGTGAAAATATTGTTTGGTCATGTAGGAACTTAGACCTCAAGTCTGATCTTTTTTATCAGGCCTTGTTTTTATTTTTCTTGCAAAACTTAGTATACACAATTTTGTCTATTTACAATAGTGTAAAGATGCTTGTTTCTGTGAAGTAAACCAATGTATATGCAAGTTTCCTTTGTCAGAAGTGCATGTACATGCTTGTGCTTGAACGCAGTAGCGTATACCATTTTTTGCATGATTTTTTCAAATCTTTCTATCTAGAAAGAATTGTTTCTTGGTCTGTTTGGTTTCTAAGTGGTTAGTTTCTATCTTTAGAATTTAATTATTCAGTGAGCTTACTATTTTGAATACTCTTCTTCTTTGAAAAGTTTTTGGCCTAGGTTTGCTTTTGAGTGAGTTTAATATTTGTGTTTTGACACACAAGACTTCTTATAGAGGTTCTTGATTGTTCTGGTTCTCTAGAATAGCATATTTTTTTTTATCTTTGTGTCAAGCTTGATTATTGGTCTACTTGCTTTTCTTTCTATCATTTTGTGGTCTTACACCTTTTCTTGTTTTTTGAAAATTTCTTTTTGATGAATTTGAAAGTGTTTCTCTCATAACTTCTTGGTCAGTTTCTCAAAGCTCTTTGTTGTTGTTTGGGTTAACTAATGCAGGTTGAAGCTCTTTTTTTTCAAGTTTTCATTTGTTGTTGAATTGGTAACTTGCAAAGTTTCCTTGTGCTCTTCTTTCGGTCTTTGAGTCTTTGGTGGCATATAGAGTGCTTTCGAAAGGTTGTTTTTATTGCTTCTTAAAAAAGAAAAGTCCTTAAAAAATATTGTTTTTGTCTTCTTTTTCCAATTTTGATTTTGGTTTATTTTGATTTCTTGAAAGTGATCTGTTATCTTTTTTTATTAGTCCTTATTGTTTGGAGAATATTTTGTATTCGAAATTTGTATTCTTTTCAAACACTTAGGTTGGCTTATTAAAGTTATAAACAATTGCTTTCAATTCATTTTAGAGTAATCTAGGATCTTGCATTGTCATGTAAACCTTGCATTAGGGTAGTTTTTCATTATTAAAGCATCAATAATCTTTTTAGTTTTTGTGAGTGAGAAGTGTGCTATACGAAAAGAAAAGAAGATGTTTTTACTTTATAGAAGTTTCTTAGAACCCAAGTAGAAATTTATTTTCATCGAAGAACAGACGATTGCATTCATATAAGTTAGTTCTTCATTAATTTCTTTTGCATCATACAAACACCATTGATTTCATTTCCATATTGTTCCTTTGACTTAAAAGAACAACCACTTAAAATCAAGTGCTTAATGAAATAAACTAGAACTTTGGTATTGTCGTCAAAATACACCAACAAGTTTTAGGTTTATTTAGGGCCTTGAATTAAGCGAGAGTAGAGTAAACTTTCCAAGGCCACTCTGAATTGTAAAACATAGAAGTCTGATTAAAGAGTGAAATCCAAGGAGAATGGGAAAGCCCTGTGACTAGGAGTTAAGCATGAGGGTTTGTAAAGATAAGGACAAGAGATACACCCTCTCTTACTTGTCAGATCCTACCTCATGACTATTGCGCCTGGCTTCTGATACGAGTTGGTGTCTTTAGTTGCCTATCCTAAGGATCTACACAGGTGGCTATGGAGGGGAATCCCATGGCACCTGAGGTTGACATTGCATCACATTACAGTAGTTCTGGAGGGCACCCTTGTGATGCTTTGGGGCTTGCACCGACAAAGGTTGTTGTTTGGAGGTCAGCGTAACTACCTTTGATATCGTCGCTAGTAGACTTGGGGCATGATTACCCTAGTTTATTTTTGGAAGGCCCTTATTATTAACTTTCTTGTATTTTGGTATCCGGTCCTAATCACCGAGAGCAGAAATACTTGGAAGTTGTTTGATTTTTGATCTCTTTAGGGACATTTTTAGTGTGCATTCTATGCTCCTAGTCATCCTAGATTTTAATTTTCTTGATTCTTTAAGTAGATCATATAAAAATAATTCAAAGTGGCTAACCAACCATCTCAATAGTCTCGGAGACTTTGTGGGCTTTCACCTATGAGTCCAGAGCCTTCTCTTATGATGGAATTCTACCACTACATTAAATAATAAAATGGACTCCTAATAATTTCACCAACACTCTCTATGATTCTCAATGCAGGGAATTTAATCTCAGTCTACTTGTGCACTCCAATGAGACTCCCAATGCTCATTCATGGCTCGTATAGTTTGAATTTACTTTGGAATGGCTTCCATGTTCCTCATTTAATTCTATAAGACATGCATGGGAAATAGGATATGACGTTCTTCCAACATCAAGACCAGCCCAACAGTTTTTCCCCAAAAATAGTGGCCCTCATTTCCTTAACCAAGTTATTTCTACAGTTTCCATTAACTCCAACAACCAATTTCTCTACACACATTTACTCAGCAATTACCAACCCATTAATTCTTAACACACTATACAAGTGTGCCACAACCATAACTCATCTTAATTTATATTAGAATAACATTATGAAATCTCACAATGTTAATGCCTTTAGCCCCTTGGTGCTTAGCCCTTATTACTTGTTCTTTGATCATTGGACCAAGAGCTATGATCCGAGGCTTGTCATACCACTTTTAGTGTTATATCATAGCCCCTGCATATCATATCTTTTATTGAATGGATGTTACGAAATTGAAAAGTCCCAATTTATTTTAGCTCCCTCTGCTTAGCCCTTTACTGTTTTTCCTCCATGGGACTGGGTGTTGTGATCAACGACATAGATTTTACGTGACAAGGCCTTTATATCCTTCCAGGAGCCTATTTCCCTATGTATAGCTCATCCTCGCTTGGTTATTTTTATTTTCCTTAACTAAGAGCCAACACTTCAGAGCTCCTTCATATCAAAAATTTCTCATAACTTAATTAAATAGGTTCCTAAAATTTTGACCTCTAGAATGTACTTTCTATGTGTGTTTTCTGTTAGCCTCCTGCTGCAGCAGGTTACTCATATTTCATGATTGACATTTTTACAGGCCAAATATGTCATACTTTGCATGCTGCAATGCTCCATATTTGCTAACAGTCATCAAAGAAAGAGGCCATGAAAGTATGCAAGTCAAAGTTCATCTGTTGCATTTCATTTTTGAAGAGTTATTCCATTTTTTGTAAAAGTCCCAGTCAAAGGGAGGTCCAAACAGCTTAATCTTGGTCTCCCTAGGTTTCAATTTCCTGTTTTAGAATGTAGAGAATGAATGATCTGTCCAAACAACTTAATCTTGGCAGATTTTCGATAGGTAGAGAAGCAAGGGTGCTCAACAACTTAATCTGAGCCCCTGGAAGAAATAAGTGTAGAAATAGATAGGAGAAAAGTGCAAAAGAAAAGTTAAAAATCTGGGTCTACAAGTCTAAGTGCACCCAAACTAAAAGAAGAAAAAATGCTAGGCAAGAAGGTTAGGTAGGTAGTTTTGAGGTTGCAGAATCTTGATTTTTGATCAATTTTATGTTTTCAAAGTATCATCTCTACTCAGGTCACAGTCATCAGGCAGTTTCATATGGAAAAGCTCAAATCAGGCATAATTAACTTCCCCTTCTTTTTCTTCCCTAATTCATTCACTAACTTCCCCTAAAGAGGTCAAGATCTACTTGATACCTCTCAGTTTCATCATTCTCCACATCATTTGCCTTGGTAAAGATCTGCTTTACTCAAGGTGGGTCCATACTTTCTCTACAAAGTTCTATTTCCCCTTCACAGCCTAAGACCTCCCAAACTTAGTGCTTTCTTATCATTTTCATATTAACCCTTGACATTATTATGTAAATCCCTATATATTTCCCCTTCCCCCTATTAAAACTATGTTAATAATTCCCTTATGTAAATATTCCCTTCCTCTGGTTGAAATATAACCATAAAAATCTCCTTGGGAATTACTAAGTCACCTGGATCTTAGTAAGAGCCCTCATCTCACATAATTCCCCTTCCCCTAGTGTTGGACGTCCTTCAAAACACATAGAACCCTTCCAAATGCAGAAACCACCCCACCCCCGGCGCATTTTCTTTGGAAATTATTAGGTTTTGATTAATAATTAAACAAAGCGTCGAAACATCACACCGTTTCCTAAATTCTAAACCCACCCACGCCACGAAAAATTAAAAATTAACGGGCGCGCACTTATACTAAACTCCATGCTTCTTTGCCTCCCATCCACCGTCGGATCGCCTCCCCCAGATCTGACGGCTATTACTCATATCGGGCGCCCTCTTGTATGGGTACGTTAGCACCCGATGTCCAATGGTTTTACCGTCTTACACCAGGACAGCTGGCGGCTTCCCATTGCATCGGGCCGCCCCTGACCAAAACTGCCTCCGTACCAAAGGTGGTCCGATGCATGCCAAAGCCGCCCTCCCCTCGCATAACAGGAGCACTGCGCCACCCCGCCATGTCGCCTCCACCTCACCCCTCCCTGCCTGTGCCTGGCCCACGTCACCTGCCACGTCATCACCCTGTCGTACTACCACATCACCCTGCTGACATCAGCATGCTGACATCACCTCCATACTAGAGGGTCCCACTACTGACGTCATCCGCTGTACCACTGACATCATGCTGACGTCAGCAGCCAAAAAAGGGAAAAACGCGCAAGCGCAAAAATCAAGCTTTGGAGCTCCGGAATGAAAAACAGAGGTAGTTTTCGATGCGCAATTAGCGCGAAGCGCTAATTGCGCATCGCTATGGGAAATAGGCCGAAATGGAGAATATTTAGGGAATCTTTTGATTCCTCGACCATTTTTGCACCGAAAAGGCCCAAAATAACCCGATTTTGCAGTTTTGAATGCATCAGAAGATAGAGAGAGACCGGGATCAAAGGTTAAAGAGTATCAGATTAAAAATGCAGCCAAAAACCATGTCAAAGAGTATTAGGAAGCGGCAAATAGTATCAATGTAGCGGCAAAGAGTATCAGGAAAGATTTTTCAGCGGCCCGAAGCAGGTGAAAATTAAAGACATTCCAACAAAGTCAAAGAGGAAGGTGGAGCCATTTAAAGTTTTCAAATCTCAGTGACTGCACATTAACTCTCATAAAGATCGGTGGATCAAAACTCAATGCACAGTTATTACAAAACCACTGCACCAAGTCACAGAGGACACCACATCAACTCAGTTTGATCCAGCTACCTCTGGCACATCCCAAAGGACTTACTTTCATTTAATTCCAACATAAATTAGGTTTTAGAAAGCTTTCCCACAAACCTGTTTAGGTCAGTTGTCGTAAATAACTTTAGATATTTTGCTTATATATACCACCCTGAAAAATGGAGTAGGGGTTAGTTGGTTGTTTGATTGATCTTGGTTGTGTTAATTTTGCTCGAGCAGAGACTCGCACTGTATATGTGATAATTTCTATAATCAAAAATTGCTTGAGAGTTCGGAGAATGAATTGTGCACTATGTTAACTTGGCTGAGGAGTGATGGTGGAATTCATGTGCTTCTACATGTCTCAATAAGTGTTCCTTAACTCTTTTTTGTTTCTTATGTTTGTTTATCATCTATGTTTCATCATCTAAATTACAGAAAGAAAGAATAGTGTAGGATTTGCTTGGCAGCACCCTATGCTCAATTTCTGTGATTTATGCATGTTTTCATCAGAAACAGTTATGAATATGCATATTTAAATGATCATGTTTACGCTATTTTATTTCACATATGAATGCTAATTTAGGAATTCTTAACTACTCCTAGATAACCATTCATTCACCTCCCTTCTCTCTCAGCTGATGAAATATTCTTAATTGCCTTTTGTCTCTGACTTTCATTCCATCTTTCAGCAAATTGGTATTATTTCATGTGTAGCTATCCTGCTCTACAATCCTCTTGTGACCAAGAAAACACAACAACAAGCCTTAATCCATGACTCCATGCCCAATGGTTTGAAACTTATCACACTATCCCTTGCCTCTATGCTTGAAGGCAGCTTCCTTCCATTCAAACTCCATCCAAACACAAACAAAACCCACTGAATCCAATAGCTAGCCTAAAATCTTCATCGACAAAGCTAAATCATTAAGAGAGAGCCCTCTCTGATTGCAAGTGGGCTAGAACCTGCAATCCAAAGATTGGTTTGTGGTTACCTCGGCCATATCCCTTCAGGATCCAAGGGACAACCTGAGTGATAACATTTTCAACACTTGGGTGTTGTTGATGGTGTTGGACACACCAACATGTTAGGGTATCTCCCCGATAAGAAGTCCCAACTAGACCTCAAATGATTTGGTGTAGGGGTCCCAGCAGCGGGTCATACAATATCGCCTTAACCGCGCAATTGTACATAGAGGTAAGCAATATGTCCTTGTTGGTAGCAAGGGTGTGAAATACGTAGCATGCAAAGGAAGGTTCATGAATGGTTCTAACACATAGAAGGTGGAACAAGTACACCCCTTGGAAGCTTGTGTAAACACGCAACTTAAAAGGGAACACATGAGAAAAGATGCATCACCATCTAGAAGGAAGGTAAACCAACAAATCAAAGTGATGGTTAAACCATTAATACATTTTAATAAGATGCATAGGTACATATACAAAAAGAGTCTATACATACATGTGTAAGAAAAAATATACATATATCGTTATAGTAAACAAGTTAAATGAAATACAATAAAAACATATGCATGGAATGTGTTGGCTCTGTTATATTAAGAAGTGAAAGTTCCAATCATACAATACAACCATTAAAAACAACTATTCTTGATAATGGAATGTTACAGTCACTGTCTCCTTCTCCTCCAAAGATATGTACTATCTTTGCACAGTAGAGAAGCCAAGGCTCATTACGATACTCTCCAAGTTTTCTCTAAGATACTGCTATCGGGAGCTTGGCTGACCAAAATCTTGTACATTGAGTTGTGAGGTACTATATATAGAAAAGGGTGGGCTGACCCTTTAAATTCCCTTTTGTGACTGTTCACCTACCCTCATGACTCTTCAACTACTCTATGATTGTTACATTCAACTATCAACACTTGAACTTCCATTTGACAAGATGTTACATACAATCTGCACACGTACCCATGTGAGATAAAATAGGCTTGAGAAAGGCATGCAAGACATCACTATGACTCAGATAACTATGGGAATACCAACTCTTTGACATCCACATGGTGGTCGATGGTGGCAAACTGATGCCAAGTTTGGTAGTTCATGATGGTGCCCATGTACTTTGTGGTGACATATTTTTGCAAACAAACTCTTGCCTCTGTTGCATCTAGGTACACTGCTTTGGGTCTTGTGTCCTTCTCATCTAATAACATGCAAATCATTATCTTTAGTCTAGCTAGACCAACGGCATAATGATGCATGGTGTTTTCACTAATTTCCAAGTCTACACTGGTGGCTATGCGGATCAACTTGTCAAAGTACGAGTCTACCTCCAGTCGGACTTATCCCTTTGTCTTTGCCTCAATGAGTGTCCCAATAGATGGGATCGCATGTGTGTGCACAAAAACATCCATGGTTTTGAATACCCATGCATGGGAAGCCTATAAACTAGTGATGAGTTGCAGGAGTGCTTCATAGTTCCTGAGATGACTCCGGATGCATGCCTTCAACTCAACCACTCTGGGCTTCATCATCTTGGGAAAGTGTAATAGGGCTCCCTTGTATCTCATTGTCCATGTTTACATGTGGTCAACAAAAGTATGCAAGCTTGAAAAGACACGTGTTCTAGCACACCGTTGTTGCCAACCATTGAGATGGACAACTACCTTATGCACAGTACGAAATCTAGAATACAAAGTCTGCATGACTGTCTCAAGGGGCGATACTTCATCTAGTAACACCTTCCTCAACTCTACTTGGGAGGATGTTATAACCAGTTCTCCTCTGTGCTTGGCCATTTTTAACTCCTTAGTCATTCACTCGTTATCTTTTATCAAGAAGAGAACGCTTGAGCTAATGGCTTTGACATATGCTCTGGTAGCATCGGCCAATACTACTGGATGCTTGCACACATCAGATACAATCACTCATTCCTCAAACTGTGTAGGATATGTGTGGACATATGGAGTAGACAGTTTGCAAGATTGAACAAATCTATGTTCTGAATCATCGAATGATATGTTGTGCATCTCTTTTTCTAGATTGTCATCAAGGATCTCAGTATCTCCTTGGTCACTCAGGACTTGCTTTGCTTCCATATCCAATGAAGCCTGTGGGTCAACCTCTTGGAGGCAAGGCATGAGGTCGATGTCTTGCTCTAACTTTGGCTACTCCATCTCCATATCCATTTGCTCAATTACTCATTCAATCTCTTGAGAAATGTCTTGCTCCTGGTACTGCTCACCCTATCTAGTTTGTGCCAGTTGCTTGCATGATTCTACCACTTGTATGGGCGTTGTTTCATCAATCTGTGCATGTTGTTCCCCCTGCTCTATCTGTCCCTCCTATGCTTCTTTCTCCTATGTGCACAACTCCTATTCCTTCTAGAGTTTCTTCTTCAACTCTTGCAACTCCTTCACTGTTTCCTCCATTGTCTATTTTTCTCTCTACCTTTACATCATCCACTTGTCGTGTTGTTGCCTCTTCACCTCTATTGCCAAAGATGGTTTCTCCATAAGTGGGTCTGCTCTAAACTTGCAATTCTTTTCTACATTTGTGTTGTCGGCAATATTGCTCTTTCCTTTGTCGCATGTTGGTATGTTTCCCTCTATTTTTGTAGTTGTTGGTGCTCTCTTGGATGTTGCTTCTCTAACCATTCCACAACGATGTCAACCGGTTCATTGGGACTGGATAAGATGTGACAATATTTCCATGGGTCTTCCTTAGCCAAATGACATACCCTATGGATCCATTGAAATTTCACTCTCACACAGTGATCCTTAACAAAGAAATGCAGGTCATACCGATTACAGCTTCTAGTGCCATAAGTAAATTTCTTGAACTCTTCTATCTCAACATCTGCATGCATGAGATTCTATATCCTGTACAACCTGATCCACGATGGAAGAGTGGGTTAAGGTGCCTTCTTCTTCTGGTGCAACCTAGTTGATAGTCGTGATAAGATGTGGTATGACACTTCTTGCATGATGAGCTTGTATATGGAAAACTTCGACAAAACTTTTGGCACCAGTTTCATGCTTTGCCTTCACTGGCCAGCTGGTCCAATGCAATCACCCAACTCTGCGGGAAGGTATTCATGCTCTCTTGGCCGTACAAGCGGCATGAAAATATTACCAAGTACTGATATTCCTTTCACAGTATCTTTGTCTTCTAAATATGGTTGGGCGTCTTCCTGAACTTGGTTGGATCCTTCACCTAGTTCTTCAAGATATCCCTGGAGTTGGCATTGTTGTTGGATATGCTAAAGGGTGTCTCCATGGTGGTCACTGGCTTCAAAAAGTGGTACATCTGCTAATAGTACTGTGCCATGAAGGTAGCAATCTTTGTCCCACTAACACTGCTCAATACCATCATCTTCGAATCATTGTGCGAGATGATCCAATGTATCATGTCCGCGCATGGAAACGCGAGATACGTGCATGCAATCCTGTACAAGACGGACTTGTGAATGTTCACGTAGACTTAGTGGTCTTCAAGATATTTCCAAAATGTGCCTGAGAATGCATCATTGGTCTCCTTCCATTTCATCTTGATGTCTTTTTCTACGATCAGCTTGGTGTCTTCATAAATAAAAAAACTCATAAACTCTCACTCAACTGCTTCTTTGGTTGTTCTTCCATCATTGTCCTTTGACCCTACTCTCTTAGAGGCCATTGATCCTGAACTGCTGAGAGATGGACACACACCTGCTATATCTAGAGACATGGCGACATGCATGGCAAGAAATCTATTAGTTAAAACCAAGGAAAACTTGAGCATTGACATGCAACATACCCAAGAGACTGGTGATAAGGACTACATAATTTTCACTGGGATGCCTAGAAATTGACTGCCAAAATTGTCTAAAAGGCAGTCCGTACTGTCGGGAGGTTAGTTGACTACTAGATTTGTGCAATGTGTAATTCACAATGGCCTGCTCAGTGCTAATATTACGCAATGTGCAATTTCAGCTGGTAAGTCATGCATGCCTAGGCACTGCATTACATAATTTTCTTCGCCAGTAGACACTACCTCTCAAAATTGCAGAAAGTTTTTTGGGAGGAAGGAAGAGCCTTCCCTTTCAGAATTGTGCAATGTTGTCTAGGCAAGGTAGAGTTTGGGCCACGGTTTCCTAGACCCACCGACAGGTGACTAAGAACATTTCAAGCTTTGAATGCATGGAAAAATTGAGTGTAAGCCGGAGTTAATTATCATGCATGAAAGTAGCAAATGTAAGATTCAAAAAATAGAAAAAATGCATGTGTGTGAAATGAGTAGCCTAATCGATGACCATTCATGCAAAACAATGTCATGCATGCAACATCAGTGATATGCAAACAAAAATGGAAACGATGATTGTATAGGCTAACATGCATGCAAATGAAAACAAGCATTCAAATAGATCAAGCTAACAACACTCACACAAGCCAAACACAAAAAGAAACATAAATGCTGCAAAAGAGAAGTAAAGCGGACTTACCCGGAAATAGCTGAGATGGTTGTGCCAAAGACTCCTGGATGTGTTGTGGGATGTAAGAGCTCCAAGATCAGTGTGAAGAATGAGTTATAAAGCATCGAATAAATAATTTTGAGGCTTATGATGCGCATGCCACAAATCTAGGAAAAAGAGACGCTTGGAGGAAAGCTAAAAAAATGATCATTGCATGGAACCTCCAGCTGCTAAAAATAGATCCCTAAAATATAGGGATGCTTTTTGCATGTTTCTTTTTCCTATTTTTGGAAAAATAAGCCCATGCATGTAATTCAAGTTTGCTCTGTCCCAGGTGGAACCTATCAACCTGAAGGCACATGGAACACCTTGCTTGACTGAGAGAGGATTTTGCACAATTTCTGGGAAGAGTTGGGCTAGCTGTCCCAGAGGAATTGCATGATTTCTAGGAGGAGTAGGTGACTTCTGAATAGAATTCCACACTTTCTTGATTGTAAGATGTAGCATCTGCTAAGCTCTTGGTCAGTCGACACATTCCAAGACAAGCCAACACAATTTTTTTGATTGGGGATGAGGGTTATATTGGTGCACAAGCCATATGCTCGTTAGATTTTTAATTTCATCTCTGGTGTCACTCCATTGCCAACAGGTGTGGAAAATTCCCCAGTGGAGGCACGTAGGAACACAAGCATCACTCCACTACCAGCGAGCCCGGTTAGTACCCTGATGGAGTCACTTGCATCACTTCTTTGCACATGAGGCCTTTCTCTTCTTTCAACTTATTCATTTTTCATTTTCTCAAAAATTTTCACATTTTCATTTTTTTCATTGTTCATTTTCTGTAACTATGCATAGCACTTATTCATTTCAGAGGTGGAAGAGGGATCCCAACTTATTGAGAGCAGAGGAGGTTGTTCTTTCATATAAGTAGTTTATATATACCTCTGACATGCTTGTTAAGGTTTTTCCCATCACCTTACTATACTTGACTGAGATGACAATAATTAACCCAAAAACAAATGACTAGAGTAGGTGACACTAGTTAGTGCACAAGTGTTGTAATTTCACCAAGGTTCACTTCGAATAGTAAGTATTTTCCATTGATATATCATTAACTAAGGACGACATATTCTACACACAGAGGCAGGATGATAGATAACCAAGTATTGATAACTACACAAGTCCTCTTGTAGTTTACCCAAGTTGTTTCAAGGGTTGCACACAGTTTCATGTGAAAATAACCTACAAATGTAAACTATAAAAAAATACAAAACAAATCAGAAGTATAAGTAAATGTGTAAGAAAAGTGAGTACAGAAACAAGAAAGCAAGGAAAAAAACATGCAAATTAAGGAGCAAACATGCATGCAAGAAAACAAACCAAAAACAAACACTACTCCTACACCAAAGGAAATGATGCATGGGTTTTCTCATGCGAATTGATACTTCCAATGCAACCACTAGTGCATTGGTCGACCCATGTTGGTGAAGGTATGGTCGAAAACAACATAGTTGTGCAAAGCAGCAACCATGAAGGATATGACAATGAAGACAAACAAACTTCGAGTTTCAATGCGTCCACAAAACGTGAGTGCAAGTGCATGAAAAAGAATATGTGGACATACCATGATGTTGTGTGACACTGCGTGAATCTGTTAAACATAATCATACTCTTGACTATGACATGAAAGCAAACAAAAGAAACAAAGACAACTTGTGTCGTGCATGTGTGCTTTCAATGTAAGATTCCTCCAATGCATGAGCGATTGGATCGTGTAGTTCGAGTGGAGGAATCATGATCTGTGTGTGAGATTGATCTTCAATTCATATAGATGAGTGATGAGGAGTCTTGGGTGTCTCAACAATTTCCTGATTGGAAGTGAAACCAACCTAAGGATAGTGAGGGCCTAACATAACCATCACCTCAGGAGGGCCTAACATAACCATCACCTCAGGCTGAAGTGTCTTGACAATCTACAGGGTTTCATCTTTGTCAATAGATATATCATCATAGACCAATGTCTTAGACAGATTAACAACGATTGAATAAACATCATGATTAGATGAGGAAGTAGAGAGATCGCGAAAACAAAGATTAGAAAATTCAGGATGTTTGTCAGCATCCTCATGATTTGATGAATCACAGAGAGGGGAAGATGACAAGCAAGAATGTTCACCCTCTGCATTCCTAGAAAACGCAGATGAAGAATGAAGTGGATGTTTAATGAATGATTTTTCCTCTCCATTGTCAGATGAAGGACTAAAATTCGGTGTGTTATGTGAATGATCAACAATGGGTGCATCCATAAACGGAGATACACAAGTGAAATTAGGGATGAAAGAATCACCAAAGATGTTAGGAAAACATGGAGGAGGATCAGACATACGGGAGTCACCCCTTGCCGAGGATTGATGCTGAATCTCTAGTCATACTCTTCATGAATGATAACAGAGGTTGGTTGTGTAAAAACAACTTTTTCAATAGCTTGATCCTCGTTTACAACAAGTATAGAGTACTGATTGGAAGAAAACAAGATAGTGCAATCCAGAGGATCATCACAATATGAAGACAGACATTGAGGTATGCAATACATGTGACAACCCATGGGATTTACAACCCAATCTATGCGACAATTGAGAGAAGTGTTGTTGGGAGGATGTGACAGTTGAACAGATGTGTGTGCCAGTTCTCCCACATCACTCGGTAGTGGTGGAGTTGTTTGATGAGGGGATGGTAGACAGTCACCTGTGACAATGACCGTGTCCATTTGTGATTGCGTAGCTCCATCACCGAAGTATGCTAAGCAGGGCTTAGGCTTGAACATCTTCTTAATATTGATAGATTTGGTAAGGCAATAATCAAATCTATCCATGAGATACTATAATTTCATCTGACTTTTCAGAGCTTGAAACTGCAATACATGGAATTCGTCCAAAAATTCCATAGGCGATTCTTGTGGGCTCATCCATTGTTTTAACAGCTTTTTTTCAAGAGGTTCTGGACCAAAATGATGGAAAATAGATTTAGTGAGATCACAAAACTTCTTAAGTGAGTGCACGCTGCCGAGTGGTAGACTCTATCACCATCATATTGGAGATTCCTGAAGTGTGTATAAAAGAAGCACGTTGACCTCTTCTGCATAGAACTCATCTGCATCCTCAAGGAATGCATAGAAGTCTTCTAAGTACTCAGGCTAGGATACTCCACCTTTATCATCATACGTAAATTCAAACAAGAGGCCAGCAAACTCCTTCATGATGTCTAGAGGTTCAGCCTACAAAAAGCATCACAGAGGGATGAGTGTGATAGTATCCATGATGCATGTGAAAAGATTCAAAACTAGATGAGAGTACACAGCTTGTCATATGTCCCTCCTTCTAGCATTAGAAATGTTGATGGTGTTGGAACAACCAACATGTTAGGGGATCTCCTCGATAAAAAATCCCAACTAAACCTCAGACTGTTTGCTGTAGGAGTCCTAGCAGTGGGTTGTATGGTATCACCTTGACCATGGTTTCATGTAGAGGCAAGGAAGATGTCCATGTTGGTAGAAGGTTGTGAAATGTGAAGCAAGCCAAGGAAGGTGTATGAGTGGTTCTAACACACGGAAGGTGGAATGAGTGTGCCCCTTGGAAACCTGTTTAAACACATAGCTTGGAAGGGAACACATGAGAAAAGATGCATGATGGGTTGAAAGGAAGGTAAACCAACAATCCAAAGTGATGGTCAAACCAACAACACATTTTAGCAAGATTCATACATACATGCATGCGTAAGAAAACAGATACATATATCATTAGAGTAAACAACTTAATAGAAATACAATAACAACATATGCATGAAACATGTTGGCTCTATTATATTAAGAAGTGAAAGTTCCAATCATACAATACAACCATGACCAACAACTAGTCCCGATAACAAAATGTTACAGTTATTTCTGCCTTCTCCTGCAAAGAGATGTACTATCTCTGCACCGTGGAGAAGCCAAGGCTCATTATAATACTCTCCAACCTTTCTCTAATATACTCCTATCAAAAGCTTAGCTGATCAAAATCATTTACAATGAGTTATGAGGTAGTATATATAGCCAAGGGTGGGGTGACACTTGACATTCCCCTTTTATAGTATTTACCTACCCTCATGACCCTTCAACTACTTTATGACTGTTACTTTCAACTATCAATACTTGAACTTCCACTTGACAAGATGTTACATACAATCTGCACATGTACCCATGTAAAATAGGCTTGAGCAAGCCAAGGCGCCTTACAATACTGTCCAAGCTTTCTCTAAGATACTCCTATCGGAAGCTTCGCTGACCAAAAGCTTGTACAATTAGTTATGAGGTACTATATATAGCAAAGGGTGGGGTGACCCTTGAAATTCCCCTTTGTGACTATTCACCTACCCTCATGACCCTTCAACTACTCTATGACTATTACATTGAACTATCGATACTTGAGCTTCCACTTGACAAGATGTTACATACAATCTGCACATGTACTCATGTAAAATAGGCTTGATCAAGCCATGAAAGACATCACTATGACTTGGAGAATTGTGGGAAGACCAACTCTTTGACATCCTCATGGTGGTCGATGGTGGAGAAATGATGCCAAGCTTGGTAGTTCACGATGGTCTTCGTGTACTCTGTGGTGACATCTTTCTGGAAATGAACTCTTGCCTCGGTTGCATCCGCATACACTTCTTTGGCTCCTTTATCCAACTCATCTAATAACATGCACATCATTGTCTTGAGTGCAGTTGGAATAACGATATACTGATGCATGGTGTCTGCAATTATTGCCATGTCTGCACTAGTGGCTATGCAAATCAACTCATTAAAGTACGAGTCTAGCTCTAGTTAGACTTGTCCCTTTGTCTTTCCCTCGATGAGTGTCCCAATATATGGGATCGCATGTGCGTGCATAACAACATCCATGCTTATGAACACCTGGGTATGTGAAGCTTGCAAACTAGTGATAAGTTGTGGGATTTCTTCATAGTTCCTGATCTAACTCGGGATGCATGCCTTCAACTCAACCGCTCTAGGTTTCATCATCTTGGTAAAGTGTAATGAGGCTCCCTTGTATCTCATTGTCCACGTTTGCATGCAGTCGAAAACAATATGCAAGTTTGTCAACATACATGCTCTCTTACCACACCTCTGCTACCAACCATTGAGATGGACAACTGCCTTATGCACAGTACCAAATCTGGGATACAATGCCCACATGACTATCTCAAGGGACAATACTTCATCCAGGATCACCTTCTTCATCTCTTCTCGGATGGATGTTGTAACTAGTTCTCCTCCTTACTTGGACTTCTATAACTCCTTAGCCATTCACTCATTCTCTTTTATCAAGAAGAAAACGCTTGACCTAGTGGCTTCGACATATGCTTTAGTAGCATCAGCTAATCTTGTTGGATTCTTCGCACATCAAATACGATAACTCATTTCTCAAACTGCACAAGAGATGTGCGGACATCCGAATTAGACGCTCTACGAGATTGCACATCTCTATGTTGTTGTTATAGCTCCAAATCTCACTATTATGGTTTGTGATGCTGCACTCATGGCCTAGGGCAACCCTTCCTTCCAGATCTGGTCCAAAATCTAAAAAACAGTTTTTTATTCCCTGTACGCGACATTGCCCTGAGTTAAACACGTGTATACATGGGTTCATATATACCCAACCCACGTATATGTATTAAAACACTTAAAAAAATATAAAACTCCTTATTTTCGGGCGGAGATCGCGGGTTTTACCTGCTAATCACCTGTTAGTGCTCGTGGCCTCAACTGTTCCCAACCAATTCCTAACTAAAAAACTACTTTGGAATTGGTATAAAAAGATATCAAAGGGAAGGCCTAAAGGAGGAGAGAAGAGGGAGAAAGGTTATTATACTGAGATTTTCCCCCTGATTAGGTCTAAAGACCCTTGTGCCTTCTGCACTTCCCCCATTTGTATAGGAAACCCTTGTTTCCTTGTGATTTGATGTTCATCCCTTAGTTATGGTATCATGGAGTGAGTCTTGGAAGGAGATATGCTAGAGGCTTGAGGCAGGACGAATCCAGAAGGAGGCTGTGCTTGGAGCCTGCAAAGGTTGCTCAGGTGATATTACTCTTTTTGTACTTT
>APFE030688312.1:39108-50552 GCA_000404065.3 Pinus taeda
ATTCTTTGGAATTGTTGGTTTTGCAGGGCAAAGGAGCGAAAGGGACGTGAAGAAGGGTTTGGACCCTTGAGGAACTACCCGAACGTAGGACCTGAGGTACGTCCTTGTTACTTTAGAATTAGCTTTTGCTAGCATAATGGCTCTGTGTGTGCATGTTTCTTTGTTTAGACAACTTTCAGTCTGCTAGGGTTCCACCCAAAAGCCCTAGGGGATAAAATCCCTCAACAGAATTGGTGACTCCACTGGGGACAACACTCTTGTTGTTCCTAGTTTGGGTGTTTGTCAAGCCTATTAGGGCTCAGTTGCTTGCTGGTTTATTGTTACTGTCTGGTCTGTTCTTGACTTCTGAGTTTTACCAGTTTCTTGAGTTTGTTTTTTATTTTTCCTGAAATACTATATATATATGTTGTTTTATTTAGTTACAAAAGCATATAAACGCTTGTTGTCTGAAGTAAACCCGCATATACGTAGGTTTCCTCAGAAACAGTCGCGTATACACGCAGTCTGCACTAAGTACAATCGCGTATATCTTGCAACTTTGAGGATTTATAAATTTTTTGTGTCTCTGAAGTTTGTCTGGTGCTTTCAGTTAGTTTGAAAGAGTCATTTTTGTTAGTATCAGTTGTCTGTGTTACAGCAAGCATCCTTACTCCGATTTCTCTCTAATTATAAGGAGTTTTGGTCTTGTTTTGTGTTTTCAAGCGTCAACAGCTTTTTGCTAAAAACACGCAAGATTTATTGATTGGAATCTTGGCTGCTATGAGTTATCAGAGCAGAAAGATCGTTATCAATCTTTGTGTTCGACTTTGCTTTTTGTTGAATTTTTGTTTTCTTAACGAAATCGAATTTTATGACCATCTACTTCTTTCTTTCATCAAATTTGTCATTTGATACTTTCTTGAAATTGTCTTTTTGATCTTTTTGGTCTTTTGTTACCAAATCTTTCCTTGCTGCTTTCGATTGTCAAAAAGCCTTTTCAAACACATTTGTTTTTGTTGAGTTTTAATTCTTTGTAGGGTGTCAACTTGCAAAAAGTGTTTCCTGTTTGTTGTTTCAATCGCAAAGTGTCAGTTTTTTTTGAGAGCATTTTCAAAAAGACTTTTTTGTTGCTACTTTGAAGCAAACTTTTTGAAAACTTTTTGTTTTGCTTTCTTGAACTTTGCTTTTCATTTAGTTTCCTTTTGGTGAATGAAAGTGTTTTATGTTATCTTGAGTTTTGCTTTTAGTATTTAGATGAAATGAATTGTAGCATCTCATATTCCATCTAAATATTGTAAGTGGCAAAAGAAAATTTGATAAACAAAGTAACTTTCATTTCTTGTTATAGTAGTTTTCAATCTTGCATCAAGCATTTAGTGTTGCATTAGGATATATTTGCATCTCTTTAGGCATAAAATAGTTTTGTTAACTTTTGAGTGTGAAGTGTGAATGAAAAGAAAAGAAAAGAAAAGTTTGTTTCATTAGGAGTTTCCTTCCGAACCCTGTAGAGATTAATTTTCATCGAAAAACAATGACAAAGTGCATACGCATATAGTTAAGTTTTATTAATTTCTTTTGTGTCGAAGAAAACACGACTAGTTTCACTTCCATCATCCTTTGACTTAAAGAACAACCCTTAAAATCAAGTGCTAATTAAAATAAATTAGAACTTTTTCTTTTAAGTTAAATACACAAACAATTTTTAGGATTTTAGGGCCTTGGATTAGGCGAGTGGAGAGTTAACTCTCCAAGGCCATATTAAATGTCAAAACATAGGAGTCTGATTAACGAGAGAAAATCCAATAGCGTTAGGAAGACCAGGAAAGCTCCGGATCTAGGAGTTAAGCACAAGGGTCTGTGAAGAGAGGGAAGAGAGATACCCCCTCTCCTACTTGTCCGAACTTACCTCACGACTGTTCCGCCTAGCTTCTGTGACGAGTTGGTATCCTTAGTTGCCACTCCTAGGGAACTACATAGGTGGCTGCGAAGGGGAATCTCGTGGCACCTGAGATCGACGTTGTATCACTCTCAACAGCACTACTGGAGGGCACCCTTGCGAAGCTTGGGGGCTTGCATCGGCGCAGACTGTTGTTAGGAGGCCAGCGTAACTTCCTCTGATACCTTCGTTGATAGGCCTGGGCCCTCATCATCCCAGACTATCTTCAGAAGGCCCTTTATTTTCCACTTTCTCGTATTTTGGTGTCCAGTCCTAATCACCTAGAGCGGAAATACTTGGAAGTTTTTTTGACTGGATGTATCTTTAGGGACTTTATAGTGGGTGCTATGTGCTCTTAGTTAGCCTAGCTTTAATTTTTTTGAGTCTTTAGTTAGATTTTAAACAAAGAATTCAAAGTGGTTGACCGATCTCCCAGACGGTCTCAAAGACTTCGTGGTCTCTCACCACCAAGTTTAGAGCCTTCTCCGAGAAGGCGCAGAGGTAATAATACTGGTGGGTTTCGTCCCACTGCAATTGACGCATCAGGGATTGATCCTCCCCTCGGGGGCAATAGTATTGAAGCAAGGTCTGGTACTTCCGTAGAACAAGAGAGGAACACACCAGTTCTTTCTCAAGTTCGCTTACAAGCGGAGGATAACATTGAGGTAGAAGAACTTTCAGAGTCCTTACTGGCTCTTAATTCTCCCCTACCATCCAGTCATCCACACATATTGCAATACGTTTGGGCTCCGACGCATAGGCCGTCAAGTCCAGGTTACGCTACGCGCTTACCTTCGATGACCACTACTGGAAGCATGGCTTCTACCAGTGCTACGACTGTACATACTCCTATATCTGTACAAGGGGGTGGAACTATTTCCATCCCCTCCGTCTCTTTATTCGGATCTTTTGCTAGCACGTCTTTTGCTGGGTCTACCTCCATTCCATCAATGACTGGAAATTCCCAAACAAATGCTTTCGGTTCTGGGTACTTCCCATTTGGTGCCCATTCATGGGGCATTCCTTCAGCTCTGTTCGGGGCCGCCACGTCCATGATGAGTGGGTCGGCTTCGTTCCAAGTTTTTCCATTCGGAAGTGGTCATATACCACATTCCAACCCTACGATAGGATCTATGCCTTTTTCTTCGGTAGGACAAAGCAGCAATCCTTTCCAAGGTTGGAACAACCCTGGGCTTAGTAGTGCTAGAACTGGGAATCCATTCTTTGGCCAATATGGGAATAGGCCGTATACCACGGTTAGTTCATTCCAAAGTATTCATCCCCTAGCTTCGGCTTGGAATCCATATCAGGGGTTGTCAACTCCTTACAATCCTTTAGGAGGAAACTTTGCTGGGTATGGTGGATATACAACTGGAGTTGGTCAAACTCAGAGTTTCGCTGGGTCACAAGGCCTGCCTTTTGGCTCAGCGGGTTCTACTGGTTACTTCGGGCAACCTGGTGCCTTCCAAAATATAGGCCAATCTTTTCAGAGCTTCGGGAGTGCCACCCAGTCAGGGTGGAATCCCCAAGATCTGCCTAGACTTCCGTTTCTGGCAACGTTAAACTTACCAAACCTCACTAAGTTAACTAATGACCCAATCAAGTATAATCCAGCCTGGCCTCCGGTCCCAACTAAACTCCCTTCGGATATTCCAAAATTCGAAGGGAAAAGTGGTGAGGATCCAGGCGACCACGTAACCACATTCCACTTATGGTGCTCATCGAACTCCCTGATCGACGACTCGGTTAGGTTGAGATTATTTCAATGCACCTTGACTGGAAACGTGGCTAAGTGGTATATAGGGTTGCCTGGGGGCAGCTTTAAATCATTCGCCGACTTAGCAAATATTTTCTTGAACCATTTTTAGTTGCCCGTTCGGTATGATGTCGGAACCGAACTACTGGCTACTTTTCGTCAGGATAGGGCAACTCACATTTCCGATCACATTCAGGAATGGAGACGGAGAAAGAGGCTCATTAAAGCCTAAATCCCTTCGGAGTACCATCTCGAGTGGTTCTTGAAGTCTTTCATACCTGAGATCTCCAAGGATGTCTCCATGTCAGGGGTCTATTCTGAGGAGCAAGCCATTTTTAGGGCCCAACAATTAGAATTGATCTACTCTCAGTCTGGGATCCTACAAAAGTACTTGCCAGATGCTCCTGGGTCTAAGGTTGATGTAGCTAAGCCGAAGCCAGGTCCCCACACGGATGGTATTGTTGGGTCAGTAGACACAAATACGGTGAACTTGTTGAATCAATTGCAGCAGTTGTCTTTACAAACTGCTTCTAACAACCAAGTCACATCGTCTAATCCTTTCGCTTCCCAAACTTCTTCAATTAATGTCATCCAATTGGATAATCCCAAAGGAAGTCAAAATTCCAATGGGAAAAAGAAAGGATGAGGTAAGAAAAAGAACCAGGATGGGAAGCCTGATGCAAACAAATCCGACAATAATGCTGGTGGGGGTAGAAATGAGTCAAAGAAGAAAGTTAAGTTTCCATGCAAGTTATGCGGTGTAGACCATTTAACTCATCCTTGCCCAAAGATTGAAGACACTCAGTGCTTGTTAGGGCAGCAAGGGACTTCTAGTTCCCAAGATCTGTTAACTAACCCTTTTCCCCAAGGGCAACAACTTCTTGTTGGCGTGAGTTCAAACCCTGGGACCTCCGCAGGAGGCAACCAGGAAGGGGAAAAATCATCGAATGTTTTCATGATGGGTTCTAATGTCCATGTGGCTACTCAGTCACATGATTATGGTGAAGCCAAAACTTCCAAGGATAAGGCTGTTCCCAGGAGTATTGACCTTCATATCGAGCGACCCCCTGTTGAGACTATACCATGGATACCGAAAGGTTCCGCTAAATGCGCGACGATTAATCCTAATGCTAGGGCCACCCAGAATTACTCCATTGTGGAGGATCTGGCTTAGAGTCCATGTGCTATGTCCACTTTAGAGGTTCTCCAGTCATGTTTGGCTCAGATAAGTGCTTTACTTTCTGCCATCGGGGCAGTAGATCCAACTAATTCTTTGGTGCTCACTTTCGACATGTTAAATGTCAAAAAGTGACTCCCTCATCACATGGCTTTTCAAATAAAGTCCACATACCAGAAAATTAACATTTTTCGAACCGTTATTGATGAAGGGGCTTCCACGTGCGTCATGTCGATGTCATGTTGGAAGGCTATTGGATCGCCTTCGACCGTTCCTTCACCTACCGTCTTGACAGCATTCTGTGGCCATTCTCATAAGCCACATGGGATTATCCCCGCCTTTCCTATATGTGCTGGGGGGAAGGTCGTTAATATTGAAGTAGAAGTCGTAGATGCTAACCTAGATTACAATCTCCTCCTACGAAGGAACTAGGTATATGAAATGGACACCGTTGTTTCAACTCTGTTTCGTGTCATTTGCTTTCCTCATGAGGGGAAAATCGTAAAGGTGGATCAATTAGATTATTTTCCAGTTGATCCTCAAGCAACTTCCAACTCTATTGTTCCTTTAGTAGATAACCCTCGTCCACCTACCGAGAATCTAGGAGTAGGGATGTATTCCTAGTTGATGGGTACCTTTGAGTTTCCCTCTCCTATCGCTAAAATCAATGCTATTTCATCATCTAGGGAGTTTTCTCAAGATGGGTTCTTTCAAACTCGTTATTTTTCAGACCCCTGGACCTTGCCTTCACCTATGACCACATTAGTTGAAGGACAAGAGAATGGAATAGCGTTTCTTATATCTGCAGCTGAGCTTAGATATCAGTCTATCGTGAACTCTGCAGATGACCATTCTACTCCTTTTTCTGAAGAGGAGTTAGATGGCGATGTGGCCCCCGCTTGGAGCCTTGATTCTACCTCTGCTTTGGACTGCTTGGATTTAGTTTTACCATCGGAAGAAGCAATTCTTGAAGCAATGATGGGTATAGATCGACCTTGGGAAGATTTACACCATCGTTCATACTTTCTTCCTCCATTGCAGGAGGTAGAGTCTAAATTCTCCAAGCTCTGTTCTACTGATGTTTATATGGTGTCAAACCCTTTGGCTCCAACACACCTTCGTGCCAAAGGTAATATGTCGGTGATTTCAAAAACAATACCTATAAACATCTCTAGGGACCCTAACACAATCGAGAATCTCTTCATCGGAATTGAGTGTTCCCCTGAAGAAATTCAAATTTACACCAACCTGTTCAAATAATTTTGGGATGTATTTGCTTGGTCTTATGAGGAAATGCCTAGCATTGACCCATCTATAGTTCAGCATGAGATCAAGACGTACGAAAACGCCAAACCTGTCCATCAGAGGCTTCGGTCGGTCAACCCTAGGAAAGCAGCAGCTATCAAAGCGGAAGTGGAGAAGCTGCTAAAGGCAGGTTTCATATACCCTGTTCCTCTTACTGATTGGGTTTATAACCCAGTCCCTGTAGATAAAAATCAAGGAACAATCTGAGTATGCATCGATTTTAGGGACCTAAAAAAGGCTTGTCCTAAGGACAATTACCCCACGCCATTTATTGATTAGATTATCGACGATTGTGCAGGTAATGAGATTTTTTCCTTCATGGATGGATTCTATGGTTATAATCAAATTTCTACCCGTCCTGAAGACCAACATAAGATGACCTTAATATGTCCTTGGGGTACCTTTGCATATAGAAAGATGCCTTTTGGTCTTAAAAATGCTGGAGCTACCTTTTAGCGGGCCATGTCTTATGCTTTCCACGACAACAAGCATGTCATCGAAGCGTATTTAGATGATCTCGTTGCTCATTCTCGAAAGAGAACTGATCACCCTAGCCACCTTCGAATGGTTTTTGAACGATGTCATTTTTATAAAATTCCAGTTGAATCCCAACAAGTGCGTTTTCTCGGTTACATCCGATCGGTTGTTAGGGTTCATTGTGTCAAATGAGGGGATTCGCGTTGATCCCTTCAAGGTTAAGGCAATTGTGTGGTTGCCTCCCCTGTCCTCAATTCGTCAACTTCAGAGTCTTCAAGGGAAGGCTAATTTCTTACGGCGGGTTATAGCAAACTATGCCGAGATCACTAAAGGGTTCATGCGGTTGTTACGGAAAGGAGTTCCATTTGTATGGGACGACTTTGCGCAACGATCGTTTGATGCTTTGAAAAAAGCATTAGTCTCTACCCTGCTTTTGAGTCCACCGGATTATGGCAGAGACTTCCTTTTATATCTAGCGGCAACAGAATCAACCATTCGTATGGTTCTGGTTCAGGAGGACGATGCTCTCACCAAGCACGTGATTTATTATTTGAGCTGAGGCTTAATTGGCCCTGAACTTCGCTATTCTCCAGTAGAGAAATTGGCCTTGGCAGCTGTTCATGCTGTCCAGCGGCTCTGTCATTACATCTTACTACGCAAAACTTTTGTATTAGCGGCGGTCAATCCATTTAAATTTGTCCTCAGTAGGCGAATGATTGGGGGCAAATATAATAGATGGATAGTCATCTTGCAAGAATTCGATCTCGAATTCTTGTCAGCCAAGTCCAAGAAATCCATGGTTTTCGCTGAGCTAATTTCTGAGTTGCCTTGTGGAGAGGATACGGTTTATGAGGAAAGTTTTCCCGATGAACATTTATTCCTCATCTCTTCACTCGACCTTTGGTATGGAGATATCAATGTCTATCTCCAGACTTCGAAGTTTCCCTCCACTTTTTCCAAGGATGAACGTTGTAAATTACGTCACCTGGCCAAGAACTATTTTATCATTGGTGATACCTTATACCGTCGAGGGGTTGATTCAATCCTTCAACGCTGCTTAACCTTGGAAGAAGCAGAGTCTGTGCTTAATGATTGCCACAGTGGAGCTTGTGGTGGTCATCTATCAGGGCTTGCTACAGCCCAGCGCATCTTACGTGCCGGCTATTTTTGGCCTTCACTTTTTAAAGACTGTGTGGAAGCAGTCAAACGTTGCCACCCTTGTCAGACCTTTACTCGAAAGATGCATGCTCCTCCAGCTCCTCTTTATCCCGTCGTCATGGTTAGTCCTTTTACTAAGTGGGGTATTGATTTTACAACTTGTAATCCGCCTTCAGCAGTGAATCACAAGTACATTATTGTGGCGGTAGACTACTTTACGAAGTGGGCCGAAGCCATGCCCACTTATAAAAATGATAGTGAGACGACAGCTTTGTTTCTCTTCAATCAGGTTATCTCAAGATTCGGTGTCCCGAGAGAGATTGTCACTGATCATGGCAGTCACTTCCAGAATCAACTCATGTCCGAATTGGCCCTTAAATTAGGTTTCCATCAAGAGCATTCGTCTCCTTATTATCCTCAGGCCAATGGACAGGTCGAGGCAGTCAATAAAACTCTTAATATGATACTCCAATGGACAATCGACAAAAATTGGTCCCATTGGCACGTTATGCTGTATTCAGCTCTTTGGGCATACCGGACCTCCGTAAAGACTGCTACTGGTTTTACGCCTTTTCAGTTAGTTTATAGGATGGAATCTATTTCCGATCGAATGTGAAATTCTGTCTCTCAAGTTAGATGTAGAGCTCCTTCCAGAGACTTCGAGTCTCAAAGAGCGCCTCCTTCACTTGGAACATCTTGATGAGCAGCGTCGAGATGCAGCCATAATGATGAGGCCCATAAGAAAAGGGTAAAAACACAGTATGATAAATCTGTCCGTGCTCGAGTCTTTTCTGAAGGCGACCTTGTCTTGGTCTATGACCAAGATAAAGACACCTTGGGGGTAGGCAAGTTTAAGCCTATGTGGTATGGACCTTTCATTATTAAACGAGTTTTAGAAAAAGGATCGTATGAGTTAATCAGTTTTGAGGGAAACAAGCTGGCGGAGCCTCGAAACGGGCTCTACCTAAAGAAGTACTTTGCTTAAGTAGAAGTTAGGCAATGGATTCTTTGTAAATTATGTATATTTGTACATATATTATCGAGAGTTTTGTGATATCAACACTTTTTGGTCTACTGTTGCAGGTGTTGATGGATGACTTGGTCTATTTTGGGTTCGCCGATGGTGCTAGTCGGCACGCTCGGAATCTCGCTTCCGCAACTTGGGTACTTTATTATCCAACTGGTCAATTGATGGTATCAAGAGGCGTATGCATTGGTCCTACTTCGAATAACATGGCTGAGTATATTTCCGTTATTAATTTACTATCCGAGGCAATCTCTTATGGGATCGACTCGTTAGTAGTGTCTCAATTAAATAACATTTATTGGGTAAGGGATCCATGTTTATATCGCCAGTATTTAAGAGTGAGGTTGTTGCAAAGATCATTTGTTTACATTAATTATTTGCACATTCCAAGATCTCATAATTGGTTAGCTGATTCTATCGCTAATCAAGCATTAGACTGGCACATCAATCATTCATCATAAAATCAAAGCATCAAAAAGTCAAACTGTACATATATATATATATATATATGTCATCATAAAAGTATATCGAGTGTACATATGTCATCCAAAAAATATACAAAATTGGGACTCAAATGCCCATAATCATATCCGGCATATCTAATGCCCCGGCTCAGGATGAGCGGCCAAGTAGTTAGCTATCGCGTTGGCTACACGCCAAAAAGTACGATGATGGATAGCTTTACGCAGATCCTTCAGCGGATACCCAGAGGTGACGCATCAACTTCCAGCAGCTACTCTAGAAATGCCACGCCCTTTAAGGTACAAGTGAATTTTGAAATCCCCATCTTCGAGGGTAAAATAGACGTAGATGCGGTAGATAAATGGTTAAATCTGCTAGATGGGTATTTTTCTATTCATGAATTTTCAAGTCGGGAATAGAATTTTTTCGCTCTTCTCAAAGCAGCCCCCCACATCAAGGACTGGTGGGAAACCTACTGCGAGGAGAAGGATAAAAGCACAGGCTCACTATTTTCGGTCGCACCCACTTGGAATGACTTCCGGGATGCCATCAAGGAGCAGTACTACCCTGTCAAAAGCTATGAGGACAAATACATCAAATGGACCACATTGCGGCAAGGACGAGATCAAGATGTGCCAGAGTTCACAAACATTTTTCATACCCTTCGCACACAGTTGGGTATCAAATATTCTGAGCTGCATCTGGTACTCAAATACCGTGGCTGCCTACACAGATACATCTAGGAAGAGATGGAGTTCTTGAACATCTCCTCACTCGGCACGGCATACCGATACGCTGTCAAAATCGAGCAAACGTTCAAACAAAAGAAGCGAGACTTTGGATCTTCTAATCCGAAGCCCAAAGGACAAAGCCAAGGCAGGGTGACCCAAGACAACCCGTCGAAGCCGCAAGAAAAGAACAACACCACAAAGCCAAAGAAGGACACAAGAAAGTGGTGTTAGCTCCACAAGAGTCCCACTCATAACACAAGTGAGTGTCAGACCAAGCAGTCACTGGTGGCCGAGTTGAAGGCTTCCAAATCAGATACATGTTCCAACCCTAAGCCAGAACCCGACAAGGAGAATGGAAAAGGGAAGCAGATCATTGATGCGGATCCCAGCGCCACTGTTGCCACTGCCAAGATCTAGAAGAATGAGCCTGAAGAGCTAGAGGAGGGGGAACATCTTTTCCACTCATAAATGTGGGTGAAGGGTTCGCCGCTGCAATTCATTGTCGACAGTGGCAGCCAAAAGAACCTTATTTCAGCAGAGGTCGTGAAGCGGTTGGGCCTACCGACTACACCACACCCGCAGCCATACAGTATCGGGTGGCTTCATGGAGGACGAGATCTCAAAGTTCGCCAACAGTGCCGCCTGCCCTACAACATCAAGCCTTTCACAGACGAGGTATTGTGTGATGTTACACCTCTGGATGTTTGTGATGTATTATTAGGCCAGCCATACCTGTGGAGGCGACATGATGTGTATGAGTCAAGGCCCCACGCTGTCATTATTTCTTTGGGTGATTCATTATACAGGATACCGGAGGTAGCCCCACCTACCACATCTTTGATCACTGCTAAGAAAGGTAGCAAGCTCATATCACAGACCAGGAAATTCATCTGTATGGTTCACTCCCAAAGTAAGGGGAAGATTGTTGCTACATCCATGACCGCCGCAAAGGGTTCCTCCACGCAGCAGCAACAGCAGAAGGATACAGTCATGACAGGACACAGCAACAACTTCTCCTCACCCACAAGGGTACCACACAAGTTTCAGGTGGGCAACAAAGTCTAGTTGCATCGACAGAAAGAACGCCTTACCAGAACCCATCAGAAACTCAGACCACTCCGACATGGTCCTTTCACCAGTACCAAGGCTATGGGAAACAATGCTTTGAAGCACAACATTCCTCCGTTCCTTCGCTTGCACCAAGTGTTCAATGTGGGACGTCGTCGACCATGCTTCCCACCATTACTGGACACATCAGATATTGCAGGACAAGTTCAACAGATGGAGGAACTCAACGCAATGGGGACCATTGCTTCCTAAGGGGGGAGGAATGATCCAGGTGGATGTTGGTGGCCACCCACCTATCCCATTTGGACCCACACAACTGTCTCTTTCAGTTTCCGTAATTGTAGCACAATTTACTATTTTTAGCATTT
>APFE030688318.1:0-28943 GCA_000404065.3 Pinus taeda
AGACCCTGCGTACCCAGAGATAAACATGTTTTCAAGTGACTTTCTCTCTCTTTGAAGTTTTGACATGAAGAGCAGAGGTATGGGGCTTGACAAAGAGGACAATGTGGCTATTGATGAGGCCACATAGACTGCAGATAGTCAAGGTGACAAATTTCAGTGTAACAAAAATTGTCACTATGTTGCAAAAATTAGCACTCCCTCTCATCTAGGGACAAATTCCAACTGCATCATCATATGTATCCTATCATCATATCATGTCCCATCTCTACTCAACTCTATATGTTGAAACATTCTAGAATCTAAAGAAGAATAATAATTAGGCAGCATCAATTACCAACCTCTTACTACAATGAGTAAGGTCCTAAGGGACACTCTCACCTCAAGTCATCTCAGGGGGGAGCAAACATCTTCCACCCCATGTCGAGCAATAGGATTCATTGCATATGGGAGTAAACATATTCCACCATGTGTCAATTAATAAACCTCAATATTTATGTGGTAGAAAAACCTACATCATCATTTTCTAGGGTGAGATACCTAACTAAGGATCACACACCTCCAAGCTCTCTTTCAACCCATTGGCCATATGGGGAGCGGTAATACCAACAAGATGAGCTTGTGGGTATAATGCCAACTAGGGTATACTATGCTAAACCAAGATAGGGGAGCTACATCTATGGCCCTATAGGTGACAGGTAGGGGTTATACCCTATTGTATATAGATCCCTCAGCCCTAGGAGCTCTCCATCTCAATTCCTCACCCTGGGAGTTCGGGCAGGGGGGAAGAGTTAGCTTAGTGTTCTCTTTCAATGATGTTGTTAGGTCCCTATGCTACTAGTGTAAACCATTATTGTTATTAGTGAAATCCCCTTATTATATTTTTGTGCCCATGTAGTCCCCACATTTTTATTATTGTGCCCCATAGAAGCCCACTATTGTTATTGTTGTGTTCTTACATTATTATTATTATGACGGCTCTGATTATATTATGACCCCTTAGACTCCTATATATAGAAAGGAGGTCATGTCATTTTTATCATCCAAGAATTGTTCATTTGTGTAATGTAAAGGAGGTTTCCCCCTAGAACAGGTTGATTCTGAAGTTGTTGATCTATATTTTCTATCTTTTTGTGAGTTGGTTCATAACATTTGGTATCAGAGCTTTGGATTCTAGGGTTTCACTGCTCCAAACAAGTCATTTTGGAATTGTCAATATAAATTTTTTTCTGCTAAGTTTCAGAAGCTATAAAAAAACCAATTTGAGCTGAAATCATTCTAAACCTCGGGTACGAATTTCAAATCTTGTCTCGCTACATTTTCAGAGATATGATCTGAGGAAGTTAGGGTTTTTTCAAGCTCCAGAATTCCATCTCAAACAGGACATCGTGGAATTTTCATTACAATTTTGTTTCCATGAACATTCAGACTCTAAAATTAAAACCCAAAATCGTGGTGAAGTTCAGTTTTGAAATTTCGATCTTGTTTCACTATAATTTTATAGATACAATCCAAGACATTTAGGGTTTCCGTAGGCTCCCAAATTACATCCCAAATAGCTAACCTGGGGAAAATCATCATAAATTTATCTCTAATCATCAGATTGAAATTTCGTAAGAAGCTACAGAAAGAGAACAAACTGTAATTTTCTTTGTATTATTTTCAGGTCCGAAGGTCAAAACAGTAACATGTGGCACTTCACACAAGTTCACTCAACTCAAAAAGTATAAAAGTAGGTCATCTTGGGAGATTGGACATAACGCTTTCTTGGAGAATCCAATTTCGATTAGACTCGTGGCATTGGAAAGAGGACACAGAGGGATACTGCAAGTCACCATTTCATACCTTGGAGATCCGAAATTTCAGAGATACAACAGATTCAAGATCAAGCTTATAAAAGAAAGAAAAAGAATGACTCAAATAACGAAAATAGAAACACCTAGTAAGAAAATTTGGATGGAGGATTGGATATTACTTAACTTAAAATTTTTGGACGAGGACGGAGCAGAGAATAGCGAAGAGGCGGCATCAACAGGTCTATGGTTTCTTCTACTATGTGGGGGCGAGGAGTTGAACCTTAGCCGCCTCTGCCCCGGTTTCACCTTTGCTTCTCTGGCTGGGACCGGATGGGTTTCTTGCTGCAGCAGACGATGTTGTTTGGACGCGCGCTAGCTTTTCCTCTACTGTTTTGGAGCGTTGAGGGAACATGGATGTGGAGTCCCTGTGTCTTTGCATTTTTTGTTTCACGCTGCTATAACATGACTAGGTGTGCTAGGGTTACTAAAGGCTACTTTGGAAGTATGGGGCAACTGTTTTTACTTCTGTTTTGTTTGTTTCAGGAGGAGAGCTTTGAGGGGGCGGGGGAGGAGTGGCTACCCTGGTTTCTTTCTTCCCCATTTCGTGCCTCTCTTCTTGTCCGGGCTACCAGATTTAGAGCTTCCTATCTCGATTTCTCTCCTCAAGAGTTTATCTTTTGCTACTGGTGGTTCGGTGCTGGGTCTGAGCTGAATGGATGGTCTTCTGCCTCTCTCTTGGGGCTACACCACTGCTTTCTTTACTATTTTTTTTGTAATGGGTATGGGTTTTTCTTTGGGATCTTGCTTCTGCAGGTTTGCTGGGGTTTACATACCCATTTTTTTGTTATTTTTATTCTCATATACTCCTTGGGTGGAGGAATGCACAAAAGTTTTTCCATTTATGAACACGCAATGCCTCACTCAAGCAATGCTCTGCATATACAAAGTGTAATTTTCTCCTATAATGAAAATTGTGACTTTTTCTACGAGAAAAAATATTGGATGGAGGATTCGAAGAATGTGATCGAAACTAATATAAATAGTTTTATATGTGCCATGGAAGCTAATATCGATGGCAGGGAAGCAAATTTGAAGAAAGGCATGGAATATTTGAATAAAGACATGGAAGGTTTGAAGGAAGGTGGGACAAAGCTGCTACAAGAAAGGCCTCATAATGACAACAAGACCCACCATATTCCAAAGGTTGATATTAGGAAGTTTGATGGCAAGGCTCCCATAACATGGATACTACAGATGGAGAAATATTTTGATCTACATGATGTGTAACTGTTACAAAAGGTACATAATGCATCTTTATATTTAGAACCGAATCAATTTTTATGGTAGAAAGGGCATTGTTCTCATACACCACTTGTCACCTGGTCAATTTTCACGGAGGAAATGATAGCACATTATGATGATACATAGAGAAACACCTTCTTTAGCCAATTTATAAATCTCAAACAAAATGGTTCAATGGCAGAGCATATTGAGGACTTCCAAAAATTGAATATAATGTTAAATGATATTCCAAATAAGGAGAGGATTGATGTCTTCATAGGGAATTTAAAGGATAATATTCAACATGAGGTTTGCCTTTGGGAACCCCAATCATTGGAGAAGGCATACAGGTTGGAAATAAAAATTGAAAGCAAAATTATGGCAACAAGGAATCCTACCATTCATAACTATAAAGATGGAAGTGTTGTCTCTCCTAGCCTTTCACCACCTACAAGGTTGAGACCACAACAATTGGAAGAAAAAAGAGCAAAAGGCATTTGTTACAATTGTGATAGAAAATACTCTAAAGTTCATAAGTGTGTTGAGAAGAAATTAATTTACATAGATGGGGAAGAGGAGCAAGAAAAGGAACAAGAAATGTCAAAAGAAGATGGTATACACTAGGAACCAATCCCAAAGAAAAAAGAAATGAATCTGACCATATCTTGTAATGCATTAATAGGAATTACCACTCCTCAAACTCTTAATATCGAAGGACATATCAAGAAGAAAAAGGTAATAGTGTTGACTGATTCGAGTGGTACCCATAATTTTATTCATTGTAAGATAGCCAAGGAATTTAATTTCTTACTATATCCAATACTAGAGTGTCAAGTAATGGTTGCAAATGGAGGAACCATAAATTTCTCTAGAAAGTGCCATAATATCATGTTATCCATGGGAGAATATGTCTTGAATAGTCGAATGCTTTCCATTCCAATGGGTGGTGCAGATGTTGTACTAGGATTTCAATGGCTACAATCTTTGGGTACGATAGCTTTTAATTTTCAAGAACGTTTCTTGGAATTTTTTTGGGAAGGAAAGGAGATTGAATTAAGGGGTATCACAGGGAAACCGGGAAAGATAATTAGCTCTAACAGGATGACAAAGATTCTAAATAAAGAACAACAGGGCAAAATTGCACAATTATTTTCACTAGAGGTACCTACATCGAAATAATTTATTTCTCTAGATCTACAAAAAGTTTTGGACAATCATTCCAAGGTATTTGAGACTCCCAAAGGCCTCCCACCTATTCGTGGTCATGATCATGCTATTAATTTGATTCCAGCAAGTATTCCCCCAAACATCAGGCCTTAAAGATATCCATATGCCCAAAAGAGTGAAATTGAATGTATGGTTGCAGAATTATTAAAGGTTGGTATAATTAAGCCTAGTCAAAGTTCTTTCTTTGCTCTAGTGGTATTGGTACACAAGAAAGATGGATCATGGTGCATGTGTACAAATTATAGGGAGCTCAACAAGCTTACTATTAAATATAAATTTTCAATTCCTGACATTGATGAATTATTGGATGAATTACATGGAGCAATTTACTTCACCAACCTGGATATTCATTCAGGATATCATCAAATCAAAATGAAGATTGAGTATATTCCAAAAACAACATTTATAACTCATGAGGGTCATTATGAATTTTTGGTCATGCCTTTTGGCCTTACCAATGCACCTTCTACATTTCAAGATTTGATGAATTCCATATTCAAACTCTTACTTAGAAAATTTGTGTTAGTATTTTTTGATAATATACTGATCTACATCAAGTCTTGGAAGGATCGTGTTCAACAAGTTGACAAGGTGCTCAAGTTATTGGAGGAAAAACAATTATATGAAAAAAGCTCCAATTTTTTCTTTGGAGCACAAGAGGTGGAAAATTTGGGTACTCAGTTAGCTCAATGCTCATCTTTTCATCCTGAATTTGATGGGAAAATTGTTGATGAGACTCGGTATTGCAACAAGAATGCTACAACTCCCAAGGCTACCGAATTTAATTATCAACCCGAGGTTCGTAAAAACTTAATAGGTATCAGAACTATATGTATGACATACAATGTTTCCTTCCATTGTTGTCATGATGTAATGGAGTGCATGTACTGAAGTCAAATCCTAAACTAATTGCAAAAAATGAAATGTTCAAAATGGAACCTTAACCTATTGCAAGAAAGAAATTACAACTGCTAAGAGGCTTTGCTTCAAAATAATGTTAAGTTAACATGTATGCAATCCTACCATCCTAAGCATGTAGATTCGAACCATCAAACCTTCTATTGTTGTGCATGTAAATGAATAAAATAAATTTGTTTTTCATTTTGCCTTTTTTCATGTGAGAGTGTGAAATCTAATCTCTTTTGGTGATGTAGAAGGTGGCTTTGAAGTGATGGCGAATTTTCATAAGGCTTGGGAGACAAGTAGGGACCCTTTTCTAGCTTTCTAGAGGATTTTTCCTCAATTCGGCCTCAAAACATGATTTCATACACAATGCTACAATGATTTCCTACAAGATGCATAGATTTAATATAATTCATTGAATGACCAAGAAACTCAAATCCAAATTGGATGGGACAAATTTTGTTATTAACTAGGATGTCTTAGGTTCCCATTCCAAGTGGAATCACTCAAAAAGACCTTTGTTAACTTATGCTAAAAAATAGAAAAGCATTAAATCCCAAATCACATAGCTACAGTGTTTTATATACGTAGATATAACAGATACTTATCAATTGAAATTCTTCAAATACCATGCTATAGTACAAGGTCTTCGATAGTCTCATTGATTGCTGGAAGCTCTAGCCATTGCCAGTGGTCATAGACAGTCATAGTTGTGCCGATCAAAGAAATCGATCATAGCCAGGAAAGAGGCCTAGCCATAAGGTCTAGCCAATTGTAGCAGGAGCCTTAAGGTCATTGCTAGAAGCTCCGTGATAGAAGCTCTAGACTTTGCTTTAGTAGAAAATCTAGAAATTCGAGAACTAGTGAGCTACTAAATATAAAAAATGCCTAATCAAATCAAGTGAAAATGTAATGGCGTGATTTTTGTTATGAAATAGAATGTTTTTTTGATCTGATTTAAGTGGGACAAACTTGATTGAAGCTTGTTAGCATGCTCTAAAAAATAGCAGAAAGTTATTGTTCTTTGTTAAAAAGGAGGTCCAACAATCTAGATTTGGGAATAAGAAGACTAATCCAAGAAACTAAATGATTACTATGAAATTCCAAAGATTTTCCAAGGATGAAATAATGCTTGTGATCCTGCAAAAGAACTTACATTAACCATTTAACTCAATCCTACAACAAGAAATCATTAATATTAAATGTAGAATTAGAAAGAAATAAAAACAAGAGATGCATGTGAATAAGAAGTGAAACGAAGGAAAGGAAATGATACAAAAGGGCTCTAAGGTTCATGGGATGGCCATGCCCAAGGAAACTCGGAGACCTATGGAGGAGAACAAGATCTAGAAGTTGAACATGACACCAATCTTCATTATTTTCATCAGTAGAATTACATCCCTGCAAGAAAATACAATGGAGCTGCAAAAATACAAGCTCTCTTCACAATAACACTAATGAAAATCTATATCTAGAGGTAAATGCGACTTGACACTTATAAAAAAAGATTATGAATCATTCGCCATGAATGGAGGAATCTTTCCCCACCAAAATCCCTTGATTAGTGGATCTGGTTCCCAATACTAGGAATATGCATTAAATGGTAGGGAACACATTCCTAAATTTTCTCAATCATTCCCTAGAGGAAAATTCGACTTGGTACTTATACAAAATGATTAGGAATCATTCCCTGTAAATGGAGGAAGCTTCCCCACCAAAATCCCTTGATTAGTGGATATAGTCCCTTGATTAGTGGATCAGATCCCTTGATTAGTGGAATGCATTCCTAGATTTTCTCAATCATTTGAGTTCCACAATTTGTGCCATAATTCCATAATATCTTGTTGATTTGTTATTTATTATTGATCCTCCTGTAGTAGGGAACAAGTCCCTAAATTATCTCCTCCTCCAAATCTTCATAAGCTTCCCAATATTCTCATAATATTCCACAAAAATAAATAATATTAGGCACAAATATCCAAGCATTCATAAACTTTCCTAATGAATATATTAGAGTTAAAAAAAATTACCTAATGCAAAAAGAGAGGCTTAATGTGTTGAAGGATGGTCATAGCCTTAATTGATGTTTAATTTGGAAGGATGGGCCTTAATTTATATCTACTTTAGAGGCCCATCAACTGTGATAGTGAACAAATGCTTCGAAGGATATCTTCGTTGCTTTGTATCTGATAAACAAAAACAAAGGGTCAAGTGGTTTCCTCTAGCTGAATGGTGGTATAACACTTCCTTCCATTATATAGCAAAAATGACCCCATTTATGGCACTTTATGGATATCATCCACCATCCATCACATCATCTTTAAAAGAAAATTCTAAGGTTCAAGCAGTGGAGGATCACATTGAGGATCAACAAAAAGTTCTCAAACTCTTAAAGGATAACCTCACTTTGGCATGGAATAGAATGAAACAACATGCAGATAAACATCGCGGTGAAATAAGTTTAGATGTGGGTGACTTGATATTTCTACAACTACAACCATACAAACAAATTTCCCTCAAGTAAGCTAAGAAGGATGATAAATTATCACCAAAGTATTATGGTCCGTACAAGGTGTTACCAAAATATTGGTACTATGGCATACAAATTGGAGCAAGAGGAGTTAGACCTCTTCTTCAAACATCTCAATAGTCAATCCTCTACCATTAAGTTCACCAAGAAGCAGGAATTCGATGGCTGCCTCCCTTTCCTAGATATTCTTATCTCTAAGAATAGTAATGGTTCCCTCTCCCACCGAGTGTTTCGTAAGAAAACTCATACGGAGCAATATCTTCATGCTAGTTCCCACCATTTCCCTGCTCAGAAGTTTGGGGTTCTCAACACCCTTGCCACTCGTGCCTTGAGAATCTCCGATGATAAGAGCTTCAAGGAGGAGAAATCTCATCTCCTTAATGTCTTTGCTGAGAACGGTTATAGTAGATGCTTGGGACATAAGGCTTTCCTCTTAGCAGCTAAGAATTCAATAGCTAAAAGAGATAAGAAGGAGAGGATTCCCAGGGTCCATCTTCCATATGTTCAGGGAACTACGGATAGAATTGTGAGGATTCTTAAGAAGCGTAATGTCCCCTCGACCTTTAGACCTCTCAATACCATTTGTAAGTCCCTCAGATCGGTGAAGGATCCTATCGACCCCAAGGACATGAAAGGGGTTTATATTATTCCTTGTTCCTGTGGGACCCCCTATATTGGTGAGACTGGTCACTCCATTAATCAGAGGATTAGTGAGCACGCAGCTGACCTTAAGCATAGGAGAGCCAAGTCTTCCGCTTTAGTAGAGCATGCCGAGAAAACCAATCATCATGTCTGCATTGAGGAGGCTAGTGTAATTGCCAGAATGTCCCAATTCCATCATCGAAGATTTAGGGAAGCACTCGAGATTGGAAAAAGGCCGAACAATCTCAACAGGGAGGATGGTTGGAAGGTCAGTAGTTGCTGGGTTCCAACCCTCTCCTCCTAGTCGTTGTTTTCCTGCCTTCCCTTCCCTTTGTTTTCTCTCTTTGTCGTTTTTATTTTTTCCCCTGGTTTCCTGTTTATTGGGGTCTTTCTTCCTTGAGGTTTTTCTAGTTTAAGGTTTTGTTGTAGCACTTATTCTTGCTATTAACTTCAAGTATTTGAGCTTGAAATTATTCTTTGTTTATTTTTAGCTTTTAAAAAACTATCTTTTTAACCCTTCTATGACTCTATTATTTATATAGTTAACTAACTTTTAAATAACTAATGAATTGGAATTCTTTTATTTTATCTAATCAATTTATCTTAATATATAGAACTATAAATAAACTGTCATTCATTTTAATTAAAAATAAAAAATTATATTACTTTTTTTTTTTATATTACTAGCATTTATAACTTTAACTACTTTTCTTTAAATATTTAAATTTAACATCTTGGATAACTTACTTTTAATTTAATTAATTCTTTTATAATTTATTTATTATTTCTAATATCATATTATAATTAATTACCTCTGTTACTCTGACTTATTTAATACTATTATTAAATTTAAAATTATTTAGTAGATTATTAATATTTTATTAGTTTGTGGTTATAATCCCTTTGACTTATAAGTGATAATATTATATATGGGATATTTTATGCATATTTATATATTTAATTATTTTTATAACTACTATTAACCTAATTTATTTAGGTTGTAATTTATTTTTAAAATATAATATTCATAATTATAATTGGTTAAAAAGTATCCATTTACTCTTATTTTAATAAGAATCTAACTTACCTAGGTTATATTTTTAATTATATAATGGTCATATCAAATCTAGCTGTTATCTGTATAGTCGTTACCTGGTCTAGGAATTCAGTCGTTGGAGTGTCTGCTCTATCTATTTAACATGAAAAGCCTGATCTTCTCATTCAACTTGTCCTGACGATGAACCACACTAGTTGGTTCGAAACGCGTTGAACAATGAAATATCTTGTGATTTACACCGAAAAATCTCTCATAAATTGGAGCTTCCTGCATCTTCCCAAGTGCACCTAGTTTTTCATGTTTCATGCTTAAAGAAGGTTATAGTGAGCAGCTCCCAGTTCAAACAATATTGTCGGAACTTGGGAAGGAAGGAAAAATCATATTGGATCCTAAAGCAGTCACGGAAACAAGAACCTAACAATAATGACATTGATCAATTTCAGAGTATCTCATCAAATGGAAGAACTTACTCGTTGAAGATTCCACATGGGAGGATGATAATTTTATACAGAAGCATCCAGAACTACTCAAGCATTGAGAACAACACTTTTTGAAGGAGAGGGGCATTTTAGGTCCCTATACTACCAGTGTAAACCCTTATTCTTATTAGTGCAACCACCTTATTATATTGTTGTGCCCATGTAGTCCCCACATTGTTATTATTGTGCCCAATAGAAGCCCACTATTGTTATTGTTGTGCCCTTAGATTATTATTGTTATGTTGGCTTTAATTATATTATGACCCCTTAGATTCCTATATATTGAAAGGAGGTCTTACCATTTGTATCATCCAATAATTTTTCATTTGTGTAATGTAAAGAAGGTTGTCCCCTTGAAGAGGTTGATTCTGAAGTCGTTAATCTATCTTTTCTATCTTTTTCTGAGTTGGTGCATAACAGTTGCCCCTTATCAGGAGGGGTCACATCCATCAATCCAACCTACTCTCTGAAGACCAAGAAATTCCCTTTCGGAAAAGCCTTGGTGACAATATTTTCAATCTTCTCATATGTTGACATATGGTGGCTAATGGCTCCTCTCTGTACAATGTCTTGAATGTAATGATATCAGATCTCTATGATCTTGGACTTGTCATGAAATACAAGATTATATGTTGGACGAATCCCACTCTAGTTGTCACAATATATCACTGTAGTGTATAGGAGTTGCTCAAATATCTCTCCAAAGAGCTTCCTCAATAAAACAGCTTCGCAGTGAGCCATGCTAGCATTAATGTACTCTCCCTCGGCGGTACTTAGTGCTACAGAATTTTGTTTCCTACTCATCCAAGATATCATGGAAAATCCAAGACTAAAATAACATCCAGATGTACTCTTTCTATTAGTAATGTTTGTTTCCCATATAACATTAGTATATCCATGAAGTTGAACATCTCGGCAGAATATCTCAGACCAAGGGTAATCCTCCAATGCAAGTATCTCAAAATTTGGTTGGCAGCAACCCAATGTGCATGGATAGTCTCAATCAATAATTGACTCAATGTGCTCACTACATAGCATATGCCTGGATGTGTGTTCACTAAGAACATCAGAGCCCCAATCAACTTTCTATACTAGGATGGATTCGTTAAATTGAGTCTTGCAACTTCTCCACATATCTTCTTGAAATTCATTTCCACTGGAGTGGGTAGGGACTTACAATCTGTCATTCCAAACCTTTGCAACAACTTTACAACATATTTTCTTTGTGTAAGGAAAATCTCACCAGGCCTTTTCCACACCTCAAGTCCTAGAAAATAGTGCATGAGTCCAAGGTCCTTCATCTCGAATTTAGAGGCTAGATCACTCTTACACTCGATCATCAGGTGCTCACTACTTGTCAAGAATAGATAGTCAACATATAAAACCAAAATCAACAACATACCTTGGACTACCTTGAAGTAGAGGTTGTTATCAGCATTGCTACTTGTGAATACCAGCTTCATCAAATAACTATCTATGCAGGCATACCAAGATTTTGGGACTTTTCTCAAACCATATAATGCCTTCTTCAACCTGAAAACATGTATATTTCGGTCCTCTACTTCAAATCCATGTGGTTGCTCAATGTAGATTTATTCTCGTAACATGCCATGAAGAAATGTTTTCTTCACATCCATCTGATGAAGGGTCCATCCCTGACTTGTAGCAAGGGAAACTATCGAACGAATGGTTGTATATCGAGCCACAGGTGCAAACATATCGTCATAATCTTCTCCCTCTTTCTCGGAGAATCCTTGGGCCATGAACCTTGCCTTATATTTCTCAATGTTCCCATAGACTCCATGTTTAATCTTGAATATCCATTTTGAAGTCACCACATATTTCCTCTTTTGTCTCGTCACAACATTCCATATGTCATTCTTCATAACTAATTCATATTATTTGGCCATAGCATCCTTCCAAACTTGATCTTTCACAACTTCTTCAAAGGTGGTAGGTTCGGCTTGAATCATATTACTCATAATTGCAACACATCCCTGGTATCGGCATGGCTTCTTGCTTTCTCTAAAATATCTTTGAGTGAGAATGCATCTCTCATCATCTTTTAATGGGTCACGAAGCCAAAGTGGTATCTTATTGGTAGGAGGATCACTTGGAGAAGGATCTAAGTGGTCCATGGGCTCCATGGGATCATCAACAATGTCTCTTTTGGATTCATGCATGGAAGGAACATCTAAGATATCCATATCATCAGTCTTCTTCTTAGGAGGAGGCAATGGAGGAAAGTCCTCTTGATGGTCAAAATTGACGTCATTTACATTGGGGGAAAACCACCCAGTTAGGGCCCCATTTACACCCTTTTCCATTTTGGATAGTGGCTCCAACTGGAATTATGGAACCAATTACCCTTTCACAAAAAATTGTATGTAATTGGATGTGTGGTAGTGATAATAGGATCTAAGGATTATTAATATATACTAATTATCTAGCTTTGAATTACTATAATCTATTATATTATCCGGCCAAGCTGAAATCATATGTGCTAGAAGATCTCCAAATAAACATAAAAATGTGGATTATTATTTGATTATGATATTTAACTCGATTAAATAAAATTAATTGAATTAAATAGTTAATTTAGATGGAGCATCATAGATGATATATATCTTGTTTTTCATTACATGGATTAAATCTCATTCAAACATGACAAAAGTGATCATGAAAGACTGATAAAAGCATACCTACATGAACAATATAAATTAATAAAGCACTTCCTTTCAAAGAAAAGAAACAAAAGAAAGGGATAATAGTACTCGAGAGACTGAGAATCTACTCATTCTAGAACTGTTGGTGGTTAAGCTTTATTATAAAAAAAACTTAAACACAAAAGTGCAATTCAAGCCTTTTCTTCTCAAAATTCAGAACCCCTTGTCCAGTCTCGGAGAGGGAAATTTATAACTAAAATAGAAAGGGATCACAACAAACTCTCTTGAAACTTATCACAAAAACTATCACAATAAAATACCAAAAATAACATTGTTACAACAATTTTGAAATTAACATGAATATTTCCAAATAGTAAGTTGCCATAGCCTCTAAAGGTCAAGAAGACTGGTGAGATCGGGAGGATGTTTTGGCTTAATTCACATCTGACTAGTAAACATGGAACCTTCATAGGTGACATCATCTGCATGGTGACATTTTATAGGCTCTTGAGTACCAACCATTGACTATGAGGCTTTATGATAAATTGTTAGTGATGCTCAAGATCAACCTTGGATAAGTGCTCGATCCTTTCAACCATTTTTGTACCATGCTCCAATAAATATTTCAATAGTATTTTGACATATAGAAGATAATATTCAGAGCAGGTGGAGATGCAATTTTCTTGTAGCAAAGAATCATTTACAGATTCAATAATAGAAGTGGATAGATCTCAAAATTCATTAATTGCAGCCTCAACTTGCTTCATCATATTTCCCATTCTTGGAAAATAATAGACTTATGAGCTTCACCAATTTTAGGCAAATTTTCCTTTCTTCCTTTTGTGCTTGCTTTCCAAGTCAAGAAATATCATAACTACTCATTTACCTCATCAAATTAGCTCATCATTTCATAAATTTCATCAACAAGCATATTTCTTGTTTTGAATTGATCTTGGATTAACATGAGTTTATTACAAAAAAAAAATTGTTGATTCCTAGGTAAAGAATTCAATTCCTTGGCTTCATGCTTAAATTATGTCAATTTAGCAGAAATGGATTGCAGTTGCTATAATATTTGTTTGACTTCCTTGATTTGGTTATCCTTGATCTTCATTTCTTTATCATATTGCAGATTCAGTGCCTAAAACTTTTGTTGCAATTCAGTCAATTCTCTCTGCCACTATTCACTAATCTGCCTTTTCTCAGCATTGAATGTTTTCTCCATAATGGAAAATTTCTCCTCTTTTTCTTTTAAAGTCTCTAGAACCTCTAGTGATTTGTCCATAGAGGTAGAGGCATACGCTCTTGTGAATTGAGTTAGCTTTCCTAGTTCATCTTCCAGAGTAGTGAAAGAACCTATCCACAGGACCTCAAAGGGAGTAGCCTTTCTAGGTACTAGTGCTTAAGGCTTATCAAGCTTCCTTTTCTTTCTACTCCTTTTGACTACAACCTTATGCTAAGGACTATAAAATATTTCCAATGGAGTAATTGTCTCGATTTTGAGGATAACCTCGGAGATAGGATAAGCTTGTATGAATTCAACATATTTCTTCTCCTGCATAGAATATTTAGGATCAAGAGTCTTTTTTGATAATGTTCCTTGTTTAGTACCCTTAAGAGTACTTAGAACATTGGTTTGATGTGAGGAAGTTTTGTTTTGAGCATATGTGGCCTCACACTAAATCTGTGGATTGATAATCATATCAAATTCATCCTAGGCTTCATTCAATTTAGGATTACTAACAAATCCTTCTTCGTTTGAAGTGGAAGAACTTATAATAACATTTTTTCAACCTTGAGGAGGAATTTTTGGCTGGGGAACGTTCTAGTCTGATTGGCAATAATAGGCTCTTTCAAAAATGGTATTTTCTGAAGAGGTAATTGTAACCTATTGAGACGCAAGGTGGATAACCTAGAAGTCCTAATACGATGAAATTAATTTTTCTCCTCCAATGTTAATTGTTCATCAAACTAATTTAGCATTGTGACATAGGAGGGAGCCTAAGCAAAAAAATGATCAAATTTATCCTTTTCAAGAATAAATTATCTAATCCCTTGTGAAGTAGTGACAATCTTGACAACTGAGCTTGGATCATACAACTTGTTAGATATGGTAGCCATTTTAAGAGCTTGAATGGCTAAGATTCTTTTTCAGCATGACTATTGTTGGCCAATGAAAATATTCCAAATCTCATGGGGAAAGGCCACGATCTCTTACTATAATCTTTTAGCACTTTAGTAATTCCATAACCTACAATATGATAGGCCACTTCTCTGCAGACTAATTTTTCTAGAATAAATAAGGGAAAACCATGGTGTTGAGCTTGACTACCCCAGACTCTGATATGAGAAAATAGTTCTTCTTTGAACCAATTTCCAACCCTGAAAAGATTATCCATGGCCTTTGGTGACATTCTAGATGGTCGAGATTCGAAAATAATTTCATAGATAAGAATCGTGACTTTATGGAAAATTTGGTAGAAGTGGCTGAAATATTTTGTTTCACGCAAAATTTCATGATAAATATGAGTAGGCTTAGGGTCCTGGATGGTGAACAAGATTTAGAAGATAAACATGACACCAATCTTCATTACTTTCATCAATAGAATTACATCCCTGCAAGAAAATACAATGGAGCTGCAAAAATACAAGCTCTCTCCACAATAACACTAATGAAAATCTATATCTAGAGGTAAATTCGACTTGGTACTTATAAAAAATATTAAGAATCATTCCCCATGACCGGAGGAAGCTTTCCCCATCAAAATCCCTTGATTAGTGGATCTAGTCCCCAATACTAGGAATATGCATTAAATGGTAGGGAACACATTCCTAGATTTTCTCAATCATTCCCAAGATGAAAATTCAACTTGGTACTTATACAAAATGATTAGGAATCATACCCGTGAATGGAGGAAGCTTTCCCGACCAAAATCCCTTGATTAGTGGAACACATTCCTAGATTTTCTCAATCATTGGAGTTCCACAATCTGTGCCATAATTCCATAATATCTTGTTGATTTATTATTTATTATTGATCCTCCTGTAGAAGGGAACAAGTCCCTAAATTATCTCCTCCTCCAAATCTTCATAATCTTCCACAAAAATAAATAATATTAGGCACAAATATCCAATTATTCATAAACTTTCGTAATGAATATATTAAAGTTAAAAATAAATTATCTAATGCAAAAAGAGAGATTTAATGTGCTGAAGGATGGTCATAGGACTTAATTGATGTTTAATTTAGAATCATGGGCCTTAATTTATGTCTAATTTAGAGGCCCATCAACTTTGATAGTGAACAAATGCTTGGAAGGATATCTTCGTTGCTTTGTATCTGATAAACAGACACAATGGGTCAAGTGGTTTCCTCTAGCTGAATGGTGGTATAACACTTCCCTCCATACTGTAGCAAAAATGACCCCATTTATGGCACTTTATGGATATCATCCACCATCCATCACATCATCTTTAAAAGAAAATTCTAAGGTTCAAGCAATGGAGGATCACATCGAGCATTAAAAAAAAGTTCTCAAACTCTTAAAGGATAACCTCACTTTGGCGCGGAATATAATGAAACAACATGCAGATCAACATCAGAAGAAAGAAGTTTTGATGTAGGTGACTAGATATTTCTACGACTACAACCATACAAACAAATTTCCCTCAAGCAATCTAAGAAGGATGAGAAATTATCACCAAAGTATTATGGTCCGTACAAGGTGTTACCAAAATATTGGTACTATGGCATACAAATTGGAGCTTCTTGCATCTTCCCAAGTGCAACCAGTTTTCCATGTTTCATGCTTAAAGAAGGGCTATAGCGAGCAGATCCCAGTTCAAACAATATTGTTGGAACTTGACGGGGAAGGAAAAATAATATTGGAACGTGAGGTGGTCAAGGAAACAAGAACCTAACAACAATGACATCGATCAATTTCAGAGTATCTCATCAAGTGGAAGAACTTACTCGCTGAAGATTCCACATGGGAGGACAAGAATTTTATACATAAGCATCCATAACTACTCAAGCATTGGGAACAACACTTTTTGAAGGAGAGGGGCATGTTAGGTCCCTATACTACCAATGTAAACCCTTATTGTTATTAGTGCAACCACCTTATTATAATGTTGTGCCCATGTAGTCCCCACATTGTTATTATTGTGCCCTTACATTATTATTGTTATGTTGGCTCTAATTATATTATGACCACTTAGACTCCTATATATAGAAAGGAAGTCTTACCATTTGTATCATCCAATAATTGTTCATTTGTGTAATTTAAAGAAGGTTGTCCCCTTGAAGAGGTCGATTATGAAGTTGTTGATCTATCTTTTCTATCTTTTTGTGAGTTGGTTCATAATAGATGCCCCTTATCAAGAGGGGTCACATCCATCAATCCAAGCTACTCTCTGAAGACCAAGAACTTCCCTTTTGAAAAAGCCTTGGTGAGAATATTTTCAATCTTCTCATATGTTGATACATGGTGGCTAATGGTTCCTCTCTACACAATGTCTTGAATGTAATGATATAAGATCTCTGTGATCTTGGACTTGTCATGAAATATAGGATTCTATGCTGGATGGATCCCACTCTAGTTGTCACAATATATCACTGTAGTGTACAGGAGTTGCTCAAATATCTCTCCAAAGAGCTTCCCCATAAAACAGCTTCATAGTGAGCCATGCTAGTAGAAAAGTAATCTGCCTCGGCGGTACTTAGTGCTATGGAATTTTGTTTCCTACTAATCCAAGATATCATGGAAAATCCAAGACTAAAAAAAATCCAGATGTACTCTTTCTATTAATAATGTTTCTTGCCCATATAACATTAGTATATCCATGAAGTCGAACATCTTGGCAGAATATCTCAGACCAAGGGTAATCGTCCCATGCAAGTATCTCAAAATTTGTTTGGAAGCAACCCAATGTGCATGGATAGTCTCAATAATTAATTGACTCAATGTGTTCATTGCATAGCATATGACTGGATGTGCATTCACTAAGAACATCAGAGCCCCAATCAACTTTCTATACTAGGATGGATTCGTTAAATTGAGTCTTGCAGCTTCTCCACATATCTTCTTGAAATTCATTTCCAATGGAGTGGGTAGGGACTTACATTTTGTCATTCCAAACCTTTCCAACAACTTTACAACATATTTTTGTTGTGTAAGGAAAATCTTAACGGGCTTTTTCCACACCTCAAGGCCTAGGAAATAGTGCATGAGCCCAAGGTCCTTCATCTCGAATTTAGAGGCTAGATCACTCTTACACTCGATCATCAAGGGCTCACTACTTGTCAAGAATAGATAGTCAACATATAAAACCAAAATCAACAACATACCTTGGACTACCTTGAAGTAGAGATTGTTATCAACATTGCTACTTGTGAATCCCAGCTTCATCAAATAACTATCTATGCAAGCGTACCAAGATTTGGGGACTTGATTCAAACCATATAATTCCTTCTTCAACTTGAGAACGTGTATATTTCGTTCCTCTACTTCAAATACCTGTGGTTGCTCAACATAAATTTCTTCTCGTAACATGCCATGAAGAAATGTTGTCTTCACATCCATCTGATGAAGGACCAATCCCTGACTTGTAGCAAGGGAAACTATCGAACGAATGGTTGTATATCAAGCCATAGGTGCAAATATATCATCATAATATTCTCCCTCTTTCTGGGAGAATCCTCGGGCCATGAACCTTGCCTTATATTTCTCAATGCTCCCATAGACTCCATGTTTGATCTTGAATATCCATTTTGAAGTCACCACATATTTCCCCTTTCGTCTCGTCACAACAATTTTGAACTTAACGTGAAGATTTCCAAATAGGAAGTTTCCATAGCCTGTAAAGTTCAAGAAGACTGGTGAGATCGGGAGGATGTTTTGGCTTAATCCACATCTGACTAGTAAATATGGAAGCCTTCATAGGTGACATCATTTGCATGGTGACATTTTATAGGCTCTTTAGTACCAACCATTGACTATGAGGCTTTATGATAAACTGTTAGTGATGCTCAAGATCAACCTTGGATAACTGCTCGATCCTTTCAACCATTTTTGTACCATGCTCCAACCAAAATTTCAATAGTATTTTGACATATAGAAGAGAATATTCAGAGCAGGTGGAGATGATATTTTCTTGTAGCAAAGAATCATTTACATATTCAATATAGAAGTGGATAGATCTCAAAATTATTAATTGCAACCTCAGCTTGCTTCATCCTTATTTCCCATTCTTGGAAAATAATAGACTTATGAGCTTCACCATTTTTAGGCAAATTTTCCTTTCTTCCTTTTGTGCTTTCTTTCCAAGTCAAGAAATCTCGTAACTACTCATTTACCTCATCAAAGTAGCTCATCATTTCAGAAATTTCATCAAGAAGCATATTTCTTGTTTTGAATTGATTTTGGATTAACATGAGTTTATTACAGAAATTTTTTCTGTTGATTCCTAGGTAAAGAATTCAATTCCTTGGCTTCATGCTTAATTATGTCAATTTAGTAGGAATGGATTGCAGTTGTTATAATATTTGTTTGACTTCCTTGATTTGTTTATCCTTGATCTTCATTTCTTTATCATATTGCAGATTCAGTGCCTACAACGTTTGTTGCAATTCAGTCAATTCTCTATGCCACTGTTCACTAATCTGCCTTTTCTCTGCATTGAATGTTTTTTCCATAATGGAAAATTTCTCCTATTTTTCTTTTAAAGTCTCTAGAACCTCTAGTGCTTTGTCCATAGAGGCAGAGGCATACGCTCTTGTGAATTGAGTTAGATTTCCTAGTTCATCTTTCGATGTAGTGGAAGAACCTATCCACAGGACCTCAAAGGGAATCGCCTTTCCAGGTACTAGTGCTTGAGACTGATTAATATTCCTTTTCTTCTACCCCTTTTGACTATGACCTTATGCTAAGGACTATAAAAATATATCCAATGGAGGAATTTCCTCCATTTTGAGGATAACCTCGGAGATAGGATAAGCTTGTATGACTTCAACATATTTCTTCTCCTGCATAGAATATTTAGGATCAATATTCTTTTCTGATCATGTGCCTTGTTTAGTACCCTTAAGAGGACTTAGAACATTGGTTTGATGTGAGCAAGTTTTGTTTTGAGCATATGTGGCCTCACACTAAATCTATGGATTGATAATCATATCAAATCCATCCTAGGCTTCATTCAATTTAGGATTACTAACAAATCCTTCTTCGTTTGAAGTGGAAGAACTTATAATAACATTTTATTGACCCTTAGGAGGAAATTTTGGCTAGTGGAAGGTTCGAGTCTGATTGGAAAGAATAGGTTCTTTCAAAAATGGCATTTTCTGAAGAGGTAATTGTAACCTATCGAGAGGCAAGGTGGCTAACCTGGAAGTCCTAATATGATAAAATTCATTTTTATCCTCCAATGTTAATTGTTCATCAAACTAATTTATCATTGTGACATAGGAGGGAGCCTAAGCAAAAAATTGATCAAATTTATCCTTTTCATTAATAAATTTTCTAATCCCTTGTGAAGTAGTGACAATCTTGACAACTAAGCTTGGATCATACAACTTGTTTGATATGGTAGCCATTTTAAGAGCTTGAATGGCTAGGAATTCTTCTTCAACATGATGATAGTTGACCAATAAAAATATTCCAAATCTCATGGGGAAAAGGCCATTATATCTTACTATAATCTTTTAGCACTTTAGTAATTCCATAGCCTACAATTTGATAGGCCACTTCTCTGCAGACTAATTTTTCTAAGATAAATAAGGGAAAAACATGGCATTGAGCTTGACTACCCCAGACTCTGATATGAGAAAATAGTTCTTCTTTGAATCAATTTCCAACCTTGAAAAGATTATCCATGGCTTTTGGTGACATTCTATATGGTCGAGATTCGAAAATAATTTCATAGATAGGAATCATGACTTTATGGAAAATTTGGTAGAAGTGGCTGAAATATTTTGTTCCACCCAAAATTTCATGATAAATATGAGTAGGCTTAGGGTCCTGAATGGTGAACGAGATTTAGAAGCTGAACATGACACCAATCTTCATTATTTTCATCAATAGAATTACATCCCTGTAAGAAAATACAATGGAGCTGCAAAAATACAAGCTCTCTCCACAATAAAACTAATGAAAATCTATATATAGAGGTAAATTCGACTTGGTACTTATAAAAAATGATTAGGAATCATTCCCCATAAATGGAGGAATATTTTCCCACCAAAATCCCTTGATTAGTGGATCTGATCCCCAATACTAGGAATATGCATTAAATGGTAGGGAACACATTCCTAGATTTTCTCAATTATTCCCAAGAGAACAATTCGACTTGGTACTTATACAAAATGATTAGGAATCATTCCCCATGAATGGAGGAAGCTTTCCCCGCCAAAATCTCTTGATTAGTGGATATGGTCCCTTGATTAGTGGATCTAATCCCTTGATTAGTGGAACACATTCCTAGATTTTCTCAATCATTGGAGTTCCAAAATCTATGCCATAATTCCATAATATATTGTTGATTTATTATTTATTATTGATCCTCTTGTAGTAGGGAACAAGTCCCTAGATTATCTTCTCCTCCAAACCTTCATATTCTTCCCAATATTCTCATAATATTCCACAAAAATAAATAATATTAGGCACAAATATCCAATAAACTTTCCTAATGAATATATTAAAGTTAAAAATAAATTATCTAATGCAAAAATAGAGGTTTAATGTGTTGAAGGATGGTCATAGGCCTTAATTGATGTTTAATTTAGAAGCATGGGCCTTAATTTATGTCTAATTTAGAGGCCCGTGAACTGTGATAGTGAATAAATGCTTGGAAGGATATCTTTGTTGCTTTGTATCTGATAAACGGACACAATGGGTCAAGTGGTTTCCTCTAGATGAATGGTGGTATACACTTCCTTCCATACTGCAGCAAGAATGACCCCATTTATGGCACTTTATGGATATCATCCACTGTCCATCACATCATCTTTAAAAGAAAATTCTAAGGTTCAAGCCGTGGAGACTCACATCGAGCATCAACAAAAATTTCTCAAACTCTTAAAGGATAAGCTCACCTTGGTGCGGAATAGAATGAAACAACATGCAGATCAACATCGTAGTGAAAGAAGTTTTGATATAGGTGATTGGATATTTCTAGGACTACAACCATACAAACAAATTTCCCTCAAGAAAGCTAAGAAGGATGATAAATTATCACCAAAGTATTATGGTCCATACAAGGTGGTACCAAAATATTGGTACTATGGCATACAAATTGGAGCTTCTTGCATCTTCCAGAGTGCAACCAATTTTCCATGTTTCATGCTTAAAGAAGGTTATAGAGAGTAGCTCCCAGTTCAAACAATATTGTTGGAACTTGACGAGGAAGGAAAAATCATATTGGAACCTGAAGCAGTCACGGAAACAAGAACCTAACAACAACGACATTGATCAATTTCAGAGTATCTCATCAAGTGGAAGAACTTACTCGCTGAAGATTCCACATGGAGGACGAGAATTTTATATAGAAGCATCTAGAACTACTCAAGCATTGAGAACAACACTTTTTGAAGGAGAGGGGCATGTTAGGTCCCTATACTACTAGTGTAAACCCTTATTGTTATTAGTGCAACCACCTTATTATATTGTTGTGCCCATGTAGTCCCCACATTGTTATTATTGTGCCTCATAGAAGCCCACTATTGTTATTGTTGTGCCCTTACATTATTATTGATATGTTGGCTCTAATTATATTATGACCCCTTAGACTTCTATATATAGAAAGGAGGTATTACCATTTGTATCATCCAATAATTGTTCATTTGTGTAATATAAAGAAGGTTGTCCCTGTTATCACAAAATCTAACCCTAATAGGCTGCTGATCAAGTAGACTCTGAATAACTCTTTCAAACCAATCTTTTGGTTAAGGTTTAGCCTCCTCAACCTGAGAGGGCTCTCTCAGTAGGTTTAAGATTTTTTATTAATGATTATATGGCTAACTGTAGGAACAAAAATGGACAAATGTATAACTAGTTAATTGGTTGAATCAAAGATTAGCAAACATCTATTGGGCTATGGAGTCAAGATAGTCTTCAACAAAACAACATGATTAGCAAAACATGGAAGTCAAGGCACGTAGGGTTTAGGTTTATAAATAAAATAGTAACACAGTGAATCAACATAGTTTACAAGCATGTGAAGGAAGTTAGAGCATTTTCCAATGAATTCTAAGTATGACAAGCTCATACCGCCGCAAATAAGTAATTAAAAAAAAACCTTAAGAATGTCAAACACATAAACTCCTTCTGAATATTGAGTAGTCAAACTGATCTATGTATTAAGTTTGAAAAACCATAGTTTCTTACAATAACACCACTTTCTTTTGCTAATGAAATTACCAACCCTAAGGAATTCGATTCTCATGCTTTATATAGAGTTTTTACAACCTTGGATACTATGATTCATCTTTAGGGGAATTCAAATTCCTAACATTAACACCTATCTATTCATAAAACAAACTACTTAATTACAACTTAACAGCTCGTTGTCTTTACGAGTCCTAATACAAACAGGAGTGAAACTCCTAAAACGTGCTTTCAACCACCTTATCTATGACTTAAATACATTCTTTAATAAGTTTCCAATTCATGTCTTCGAGCTTGATGATGTCTCCAGTATTGTTGCAAACCCTGCTGAGTCATGACCTAACTGTCCTAAAAACAAGGAGACAAAGTTCCTGCTTTTAAGGCCCTTAATCCTTTATGCTTATCTTTGAGCAGTTTTGCTGGTGTACATGTGGAATGTATTAATAATCCATTAAAACTTCATTTTCTACCTGTGTAAAATGGGAACCTCAAACATATGGAAAAGAGGATGAAAACATGACTGTGTTACAGAAATAGTCTGTTTTCGTAGCACAGTTTGTATATCACTTATGGAATACTTCTTGGAAATTTTCTTTCTGCATCACTGCCATTTGAAACTTCATATATGATCCCATGTCTACCAGCAACCTCAAAACTTGGAATTTATCAAACCTTACCTCCAAAATGCATTTATAAAGTGCTAAATAGTCACCTTCAACAATTCCGTAGCGCACTACGAAACTGTTGTGTATGCACTTTCTTTCAACACAGTTTTCAAAAATATTTATTTGGGAATTTTCAAAATTTTATAAAGATTGATCTAATCACCAAAAATCAAAACAACTTAACCTTATGAGATGTTCTTCTTCATAGATGACCTTCTCTTTAATACCAAAATTGTTTTAAGGTATATCCTTTACTGCCCTTTTTCATAGCCCTGTTTCATTATTGTTGTAGCCTTTCTTTAGAATTTGTTAACTGTATTTATAGGTATTCAATCTTTCTCTTCAATCTCCTATTGGTATCTCTCAAATGGACATTCATCATTGTTACAAATCTGGCTTCTTTAATGAAAGACTGACCTATAAATTTATCATTTTCTGCACTGTTTTTATCTGAAAAATATGTGTTGAGATAGAGCTTATATCTTTTGATCCCTGATAGTTGTTACAAAAATGGAGGATTTTTTGTAGATAAGAATGTTTATAAGAAAAATATCTCTCAGTTTTTTGAAAACCAGCTTCAGTTGTCCGGAATCTGCATTATAAAATCATGTATAAAACAGGAACAATTATGAATTCCGAAAATAGTTCTCAAAGGAAACTTTGAATCTCCAAATTGGTAGCACTTGGGAGAAATTTGAAAGAGGTTTTTGTTACTTGTTATGCTCTTAGAAAAAACATCCTTCAGATTTTTGAAAATCATCTTAATTTTCCTGAAAATTCCTTTTGAAACCAATATCTCAAAATAGTCCAAGAAACACACAAATCCCCTTGCAGCTCTTGGTAGAAATACATGTAACATGTCTAGATGAAAGCGTGTGTGAATTTGAGGTCATCCATGATCATTTAAAGTTCTATAGGCTGCTATCCAAACACATAGCCTTCTTTTTATGCTTTCATCTTCATGGCAATTTCCCTTTATAACCCAAACTGCCCTCTTAAAAATATGACAGTTGTAAAGAACTTTTTGGACAACAAGCTATTTGTTACAAAGCTGACTTTTCAAAGGTGACAATTGACTGATACATTCAAAGGTTTAAAAGTAAATGACAGAGAGGATCTTGGGTAACTTGTTTAAGGAATGATATTTGAATGTGGAGAGAAAGGTGACAAAATGAGGAAGTGGAAAGCAACGGCCACTTCATCAACCAATAAAAATAACTCTGCTTTTCCTGAAAAGTTGCACTCCTAAGCCCCTATCTCTTGATCCCTGATAGTTGCTACAAAAATGGAGGAGGTTTTTATAGACAAGAATATTTATAAGAAAAACCTCTTTCAATTTTCAAAAATGAGATTTCAATTGCTCAGGAACCCCCTTGGAAGTTGACTACTTAAAATGAAAACAAAAAACAGGGTTTTTGCCACATAATGCGTTACTAAATTAGCCTGTTTTCGTAGCGCAAATCAACTTTTTTGAACTAGATGTGCTACGAAATTGTGGATTCCTGTATGATTGCAAAAATTTAACCCTAAACTTAATGGAATGACTTCTAAATGGAAAATGTGACCTATTTGACCATGAAGTGAACCTAAGGGACTTTATTTTAATGAAAGATGACATTTTAAGACTTCAAACCCTATCACTTACCCCTTTATCAAGACTAAAATGACTTTTAGACCTCCTTGAAATCTTGACCAAAAGAAAATTTGACACAATGATGTTTTTGAAAAAATTTGGGTGATAACAGTGGCTCCACTAGGGATAGTGTGCCCCAGTGGTACACTAAGAACTAGTAGCTTTAGTGTTATTATCCATCCTTTAGAATGAAATTCTAAAATTCTGCCCAATCTACTCCCCAAGCTTTAATGATTTCTTCAAGAGGGACTCAAACTGAACCTACTAAAAGATGCTCGGTCAACCTAACCTGAGCTTATTTGCACATTCCTACATACCCTATTAGCTGCAACCTCCATTTGTAGCTCAAGGAACATGAAACTTCCAATGCAGCCAGTCATTGATCTAATCTGACACTTGAATCTCTTGACTGTGCTTGAAGCAAAAATAAACATGAAATTGAAATAACCGAGGCAACATGAGATGTAATTGATCTTCAAGATGAAAATATAACTAGAAATATGAACAGTTTCTCTTTTCCATGTAATCAGCTATGGGGTCAAAAAAGACATGATTAGTTTGATGATCATTATAACATTCTATATCTTCGGACAATTGATTCTCGGCCACACAAGATTCCTTTGATATGCTATCCAACTTCTTTTCTGAATGATTCCCACAAACAATGTAATTTTCCTCATTATTATGATCATTCTTTGATGTAAACTGCTGCAAAGTATGAAATAAAAAAAATCAACCTTTTCCTCTACCTGAGGGTTATAAAAGCTATCTTCCAGTATTTCTTCTTGGTGTTTGCAATGATTTCCATACTCTTTATGATCAAAAGACTAGTAAGTTTGCTTCATCTTTACATTAATCTCAAAGGATGTAACATGGTTTTCATAAGTAAACCCCTGCTGATTTTCATGTTGCATTTCATGGGATGTTATCCTTTCTTCTTGGTGTTGAAATGTATTTTTATGAAGAGCCTCTAAAATTTCTTCATCCATGAATTCATCATCATCATAACAATCCTCGAAATATTGAATAAGACTCACAGAATGTTTACAACAATCTTTGACCAACAATAAGGAGGGTTGACACTCTTCATACATCTCATAGAATACATCATGGAAATTAGCAAGCGAATATAATGAACCATTTTCCAAGCCTTTATACCAAGACCATGCTTTTCCTTCTAAAGTGGTCATAAACATCTTCATGAGACAATCTTCAGGGAACTGAACCTTAAGACTGTGTACATGCATATGGAACCTAACCAAATGAAGAGCATCATTGTCTTTCTTTTCATCTTTGAATATTGGAAGATCATCTAAGCATTCGACCTTTGGCATAGGATTTGGAAAACCAAGTATATGAGACCGATTCATAGGGGCATACCTAGCATTCATTCTTGCAATGGCACTCATCTTGAAAATTCATCAAGCTACTAATCTTCTAGCAGTGGAGTCACCTTCCAATTTGTTATTTGATGTGTGGAGTTGCAAAGGTAGATGCAGCCTCGAACATCTTCCTAAGCTCCTGCTACCTTCAGAAGTTTAGCATCTTGATTTCGGGAATGAGTAATCTTCATGCTCCCGACAAACGCACCAAAATTTTATCACAAAATATGACCATGATAGGCTGCTGATCAAGTAGACTCTGAATAACTCTTTCAAACCAATCTTTTGGTTGACGCTTAGCCCCCTCAACCTGAGAGGGCTCTCTCAATAGGTTTAAGATTTTTTATTAATGATTAGATGGCTAACTCTAGGAACAAAAATGGACAAATGTATAACTGGTTGACTAGTTGAATCAAATATTAGCAAACATCTATTGGGCTATGGAGTCAATATAGTCTTCAACAAAACAACATGATCAGCAAAACATGGAAGTTAAGGAACTTAGAGTTTAGGTTTATAAATAAAACAATAACATAGTGAATCAACACAGTTTACAAGCATGTGAAGGAAGTTAGAGAATTTTCCAATGAATTCTAAGTATCACAAGCTCATACCACTACAAATAAGTAACTAAAAAAAAATAAGAACATCAAACACATAAACTCCTTGTGAATCTTGAGTAGTCAAACTGATCTCTGTATTAAGTTTGAAAAACCACATTTTCTTACTATAACACCACTTTCTTTTGCTAATGAAATTACCAACCCTGAGGAATTCGATTCTCATGCTTTATATAGAGTTTTTTCAACCTTGGATACTATGATCCATATTTAGGGATATTCGAATTCCTAAAATTGACACCTATCTATTCATAAAACAAACTACTTAATTACAGCTTGACAGCTAGCTGTCTTAAAGAGTCCTAATAAAAAAAGAGTGAAACTCCTAAAACATGCTTTCAACCACCTTATATATCACTTAAATACATTCTTTAATCAGTTGCCAATCCATGTCTTCGAGCTTGATGATGTCTCTAGTATTGTTTCAAACCCTGCTAATTGTCCTGAAAACAAGGAGACAAAGTTCCTCCTTTTAAGGCCCTTAATCCTTTATGCTTATCTTCAAGCAGTTTTGCTGGTGTACATGAGGCATGTATTAATAATCCATTAAAACTTCATTTTCCACCTGTGCAAAAAGGGAACGTCAAACATACGGAAAAGAGGATGAAAACATGATTGTGTTACGGAAATAGTCTGTTTTCGTAGCACAATTTTTATATCACTTATGGAATACTTCTTGGAAATTTGCTTTCTGCATCACTACCATCTGAAACTTCATATATGATCCCATGTCTACCAATAACCTTAAAACTTGGAATTTATCAGACCTTACCTCCAAAATGCATCTATAAAGTGCTAAATAGTCACCTTCAACAGTTTCGTAGCACACTACGAAACTGCTGCGTATGCACTTTTTTTCAACACAGTTTTAAAAAATCTGCAGTTTTGGGAATTTTCAAAATTTTATAAAGAGTAATCTAATCACCAAAAACCAAAACAACTTAACCTTATGAGATGTTCTTCTTCACATATGACCTTCTCTTTAATACCAAAACTGTTTTAAGGTATATCCTTGTACTGCCCTTTTTCATAACCCTGTTTCATTATTGTTGTAGCCTTTCTTCAGATTTTGTTAACTGTATTTCTAGGTCTTCAATCTCCTGTTGGTAGCTCTCAATTGAACATTCATCATCATTACAAATCTGGCTTCTTTAATGAAAGATTGACCTATAAATTTATCATTTTCTGCACTGTTTTTATTTGAAAAATAGGTGTTGAGACAAAGCTTATATCTTTTGATCCCTGATAGCTGTTACAAAAATGGAGGAGGTTTTTGTAGATAAGAATGTTATAAGAAAAACCTCGTTAATTTTTTTGAAAACCAGCTTCAGTTGTCCGGAATATGAATTATAAAATCATGTATAAAGTAGGAAAAAATCAGAATTCTAAAAATAGTTCTCAAAGGAAACTTCGAATCTCCAAATTGGTAGCACCTGGGAGAAATTTGAAAGAGGCTTTTGTTCCTTGTTATGCTCTTAGAAAAAACCTCCTTCATATTTTTGAAAATATATTATGAAACCAGCTCACAAAAAGATAGAAAAGAGAGATCAACGCCTTAGAATTCGGCCTCTTTGAGGGGGCAACCTCATTTACATTACACAAACAAACAATTCTTGGATGATACAAATGAAAATACCTCCTTTCTATATATAGGATTCTAAGGGGTCATAATATAATCAGAGC